>JAQIXS010000710.1:0-40006 GCA_034700785.1 Rossiulus vilnensis | reverse complement strand
AAACTGAAAGACGACATTAGCTAAGTAGATATGCATCAAACTCAATATACATTGGAGTTAAAATAAATATAAACCCAATTTAAATTAAAACACTGTACGAAAATGCATGCGTTTAAAGTTGGATTTTTAATTGGACATGCATATAAAACTTCTATATATAACTTCTAATATAAAAAATAAAACTTCTAAACCCTCAAAATTGTTAAAAATAAGTTTAAATAGAAGGTTTCCTACATTAATTTCGCTCAAATTTGCCATTTATTTTTGATCCTCAGATACTTTATTCAAGCACTCTCAAAACTGCCGTCGAGGAATATTATCATTGGCGAATCAAAGTTCAAGCACGTTGCAAATATCAACTCAGCTTCTTCCAAGTACATGTATATTTGTTGTCAATGGAAATGATGACAGCCAAAAAACAATGATTACAATAAAGTAATAATGTTGTAACTACTAATTTCCACAATGTGAACATCAAGGATCATGTTCTAAGAATATCTTAATCTCCTTTGAAACGTATATTTACTGACAATCAATCGTCTGTATGCAAATGCAAGTTGAACTGATCATTGAACTGGCAAAATTAACTGAGGACCTCAGCGAAAGTCGGAGAACAGTAACATTATCAAATCCGTCGTCTTTACCAAAAATAAGAAGTGCCAGATACTTCTAAAGAGAATAAAGGCAGATTACATGCTTCCATCAATTGCCAAGACCACTTCAACCTCCTATTTACCGAATACTTTTGCCCATTTGAGGACTATTACATTTGAAGTTAGGTACAAGCAAGCATGCTTAACTGGAAAGTTTGTAAAATCGTCAGACCTAATGGCAATGAATTATGGCAATATCTCTATTTCAGGATATATTTTAAATATTTTCGAAAAAAAGCAATGGAAACGCCGCTCTGTGGGCGAATTTTGTAGAATTGATATCACAAATCAAGAATTTTATCTCACGTTTTCACGTGACATTTGCTAAGAAAAGTCAATAGGTAAAGGCTAATGGAAGTGTCCGAGAAATGTACATCACAAATCATGAATGTTAGAAATCATTTCTACACAAAATTCTGGTCTTCACACAATGTATGCAATTGTGTGCTCTCAGTCACAGGTACACCTTCAACCCAACTTATGGGTAGTCATGAGCCCTGCTGCCCTGGTCAGAGGTGGCAAATTCATTGGGTTGCGACCCCAGTAGTGGGCTGGTGAAAAAGTCAGTAGACCTATATAATTCTCTACTAATATTAGTGTGACTATATACTGGTATCAGAGACTTTTTTGAGAGATTTTTTTTGTCTACTAATATCGGTATGGTTAGTGATATCACTAAATTGTTTACTAATACCACCAAATATCGGTATATTTGTGCTGATATACAGTGCATGCTGATATTTCCACCAGGGAAAGTATTACAATTTTTATATGATACTGTACCAAAAACTTATACGGCATTACGGTACCCCCTGTTTTACTTGAAGATATCTATAACTTTTCTAGATTCGCCCCTGTACTCAGATACTAAAGTATAGTTCTGCAGGCCTGATCATGTCCGGTAGCAGCGTAATAATCGTTGGAAGCGAAAAAGTGGTCCCATTTGAACGAGCAACTTTCTCAGTTGAATCGCACTGTAAATGGGAGCCTCTGCGCAAGAAGCAGGGTGTTGACGGGTGGGTGAGCGGCGCACAGTTGGTGTGTGAAATGCTGCAAACGAGCAATAACTCCTTCAATTAGCGACCATTGAAATGGCCGACAATCAGCGCTGACATTGTATTAAGCAAGTGGTGGACTCCACGGCGCAGGCGCGCCTAACTACGTCACATCTTGTTAGGCCGTATTCACTGGATGTTGGCTTCTGACACGAGTCTGAATAGGGGACAGTTGCGGGCACAAATGGTCCTAGTTAAGAACGGGCACACAGGGGTAGTGTCCGCTAGCGCGGGTTGAGAACGAAGGACGACATCGCACGACAACAACAACCGCCTAAGTCGGCGGCCAAGAAATGCGTCGAGAAAACGATGCCTAATGAAGATACATCAGCAATTGAATGGAATTGTTGAATTAGCAGATTTGAGTAGGCTATTCGGCAGCAATTACGACGCACAGAAGCCGTAGATGGAGCGCCTCAATAGACTCATAATCGAGTTGCTTGTATTGTTACAATGCGAGTTGAATAGCTTCTTGATTCCATCAAAATTCATTTTCTGCATTGGTCGTAAATATCCAGAATTCATCCGCCAAGAATGGCGGAATCAAGAGCATATTCACTCGGCGTCGTGGAAGGAGGGAGGGAGAGGACCGTGGTGAAAACCAACGCTGATATAAAGACGAAATAAAAAGCGCTCCTGAAACTTTGCAACTTTCTTGAAGGCGGAATACTTGGGCAGTGTCAAGGCCCTGATGTGAACTAGAACCTGCATGAATTAGCTAGCGCCCCAGTTTTGTAATATCCAGTTTTTAACTCGACTTAAGCTATCACCTAAAATCATTTGGCTCAATTTTAGGTTGTGGACACAAATCTGGAGCTCGAGAGTGGGAGGTCTCGGTAAGAAGCATATTTGTGAAAGTGCATATAAATTGCATTAACCCAAATTTTCGTGCTCATTTGATATAAGGCAATGACGTCACGTGTCTCGTGAGATTATTTTTAAGTCCTAAAGGACACCAAAGTTATCCATTAACATTTCCTTATTGAAATTGGCTTATCAGGGATTTTCTCCAAGGATATATTCCTCGTAACATAACTAGTAATAATTTATTACCAAATTTCATACTTGGAGTGTTCGAAAAATTGCGATGTTCTCAAGTTTTAAAAAGCAGTTTACATGACATTTTTTACTTTAAATATCAACAGCGTTTTACGTTATTGAATGCACTAGTTCATTTTACTATTAAATGATTTTATACAATGCACATGTTCAAAGAAATTTACGAAACAAAGTATGACTATGTTTATGGACACAGAAAATAAATTATTTCGAAAACCAGCACAGAGACATAACGTTAAATTTTAATCGATAGAGGTTTAACAAAAAAAAAAGAAAAAGAATTTCACTATTAAACACTCTTAGTGGTTGCAAATTCACCAATTTAATACTTTACTAAATCGTATCTCAGTTGTTGTATCCGCTCTTACTAATCCTTTGCATATCTTGAAGAATACAAAGACAATCAACAATTTGTTGAAAATGTTCCTCTCATTTTAAAATTTGCGTTTGGGTTAAAAAAGAGTAGCAATATAAAAACATATTTCGAGACCATTGAATGCAGAAATATACACACTTACACGTATGTCAGAGACACATAGACGTAGATACAGGTACTGCAATATTCAAGCTATCATATTGCGATGAATAAACGTGTTTGACATTTTTAAAGGCTGCCACTAATTAAATACAAGGACATGCATTCCTTTAAATCTTACTATTTCCATTTATTTGCTCTACTGCATGCATTCTTACTTCAGCGTACAATATATTTCTTCAGTTCAGATTGAGAATGTAATAGAAGCTTTAAGTCAATATAGATTGTACAAGCTCGTTTTTAATTATTTTTTTATTATCATAAAACAATAAATAGCATGAACGTTCATTAGAATTTAATTATTAAAAGAAGTAATTACCTTTTTAATAAGGCAAATCTTATGCGGATTATTTCCATATGTTAGATCACCTTTGTCGGCAAGGATTAATTCACAACACTCAGGATACGATCTTAAAATGCAATTTGCTTATGCAGATTCAAAAGTTGCATTAAGAAAAACATAAAAATCGCTAATTAGTAAGTTAATTAAAACCACCCCAAAATTTACTTTCGCGAAGCTGCAGTGGGATGCTAAAGACATCCCAAATAATTAAACTTGTATGCCAATGAAAACATATTTACAATCCACTCGTTCTTGTTTATTACTCTTGAGAAACTTCCCTCAGGCCTTCGCATATTTATGGAGAAAAGACTGCATTGGGATAAAGTAAATATATGACGATGCGGACAAGATTTATGATGGAAACTAAAAAATCAACATTTGATAGCCATTCATGACTGCATTAATTTTTTAATCTATGGAATATTTGGACCTCGCACAATACAATGCATGGAAATCGTGCATTTTGATTTTCTTAAATAATTTCCATCTAACACACAACTAAAATTAATTTTACGCAGTTAGATTATTATTTAAAATAATTTTGCATTACAGAATATGTAGCAATTATGTTAACTGTACTTCAGTACCAGACTATAACATATTTCTACTGCATTTTTAAGTAATCGTTTGAGCTTATAACATTCATATGAAAAACGGTATGTCCAATTACTGATTATGTACTTTAATTTGATAGTGAGCTAAAATTTAAGAATAGCATCTTAGTCAATCATGAAATTTATGTAATTTTTTGTAAATTTTTGTCGCAGGTAAATGTTTCGAAAAATTGGAGCTCCAATCGTGGAACACTTAATTAAGGTGACGCCATCAACAAATTTTTTATAAAATGGTGAATCATAAATAATTTGAATTAAAAATGCCGTATTTTATCATAATAATAACATACAAAAAGGCCAAAATGTTGCTTTTTTGTGCCGCCCCCATGCAATTGAAACAGTGAAATTGTTCTAATGCCTCCGCCATATTGGTTATGTGTATTTACTGTACTAATTAACGTCATTAATTAATAAAAGGTGAACGAGCCATTACGCTCGCGTGGTGTTTGGTGGGTGAATTTCCCACCTGATTGAAATAAGCCCGCTGCATCCCGGCCAATAATTGGCCATGATGGATGGCATCCATTTTTTGATTCGTTCGGCGCATGCGTCCGTCCGCCATTTTTCCTATCCATATACATTTCGTGCGCCGCATTACTGACACTCTAGCTCTTTCTCTTCCATTTACTCTACGTATTAGAGGCCACCCCCAACCCCATCTTGCCTGGCCTCCCAACGTGGCGCATTATTCATTAAGTGTGTCCAATAATTCTATAAAAATAGAAAGCTTTTAGTTGGTATTGAACAACGGTGTCGTTTAATCTCGGCAATACACATAATAATGGCAAAGTCTTGTTTCGGGCTAATGGAAAGTGTATGCACATCCACACACGGCACACAAAACTGAATAGGGAGTTCAGGAAAAGACAGAACAAGTGACATGGAAGCTGTTCTCAGAAAGCGAACGAAAAAAGCGCCACACTTGCCCGCTTGCCACTTCCGTGGAAAGGTCGAAAAGTGCCTCGAGTGCCCTGGATGCTTAAGAAGGGATTTGCTCGGTGCATGGTGCGACATGGAAGGCTTTGACCGACGCTGGACACGTCGCTACAACGAGCAGCAAAGGCGACGGGATTATGGGCGAAAGTCAATTTGGCGAGCTAGATGCTCTACACAATATAGAGATGCTCTTAAAACCGTACAATGGAACAAATTCGAGCTTGTTGGGACATTGAAAGTGTGTCGGTTTTCCCGATGTCACGATGGAGCATGTGACGTAAGAAATAACCACCGAAATTTTAAGTTGATGATTTTATCTGGTCATATATGGATACGTAGATTATTCCTCGAAAATTCAAAATAACTTGAACACGCAAGAAGTACACTTAAGTTAACGAAATGCGTTCTGAAAAGTATTACGTGTACAGTTTGAATTTTGAATATACATATCACCTTATCAACAACAAAAACTCACTCCTTATGGCTTAAATTGCATATTTGCTCGCGTATACATTTTTCCTCTATTCGATTCCCAGCTGCAGAAGCTAGTTTTTAAAACCAGAACGTCAAGAGAAGGAATGAAGGAGTCAGAAGGACATCACTGCTCTGCTGACCTGCTTGATATAAGAGAAGAACGGTTGTTGAACGTTCATTGAGGTGCAATACGTGTGTCACATAGATTTTGAGTTGTACAATTCGTGGTACTTTACATCTTTTTAAAAAAACAAAGTTGCGAAAACAGATCAATTGTTTCACTAAGTAATCGTTTCTGCTTTGGTAATTAAAAGTTTGAACATATTGTTGCTTGAACAAAATCAGATTAACGACAAAAGTTGATGTCAGGCATTTACAACGTTATGGTTTGGCACCCATCACGCATGATAACATATTGGAATCTCATGGTGTTAAAACTTACAACAACTACCAGCTTTATTCGAATTGTAAGCTATGCACGAACCTCTGATTAAAATGATTGGATACTTGCTTCGTTATGAAAACTGACGATTACAAGGGGAGAATACATATCTGAATTTCAGCTTACATTTAATGCGAGTATTTCTAAAAAACTGCTTATCTGAATTGTTTTCATCTACCATTAGATTACTTTAACGTGATCGAAACGTCTGTCTGCATAGTATTTACATCAGTAATCACTTCTGCTTTGAGATTTTTGGCAACCGTTGATCAAACCAAGCTTCTGGGAATGGAATCATTACTCGAACCAAAAGGGGCCATATGTGGAAGAGGTTTCAATCTCTCACTTGAGAACGCCGTGCGTGCTGTTTGGACACGCATCTTCACTCGCCTAAATGAAGTTCGATCTTCTTGTCAGGACACTTTTCGCTCGCACTTAGTGTAGCTGCCATGGATCGAGCAGCCGGATGCTTAGGTTTAATACGGAATATGTTAGATGGACTCACGCATTTATATTTAATGACGGACGCGACGGAAACACCATTTGAAATATTGAAATCAATACGAAGGCAAGTTTTCGGTAGCACGTATCAATAGACCCGACACCCAGGCCTATTATTTAAGTAGGCCCATAACATAATTGCGCCTCTAACCGCCACATTATCGCAATTTCTTTTTCGGGAAGGGAAATAGAAAGTACTCCTCGCCGAATGGAATCAATTTGTACGAGTGCTGTTCGACATCCATCCCAGCCCGGGTCTGTTTTTAGCCCCAGCTCCCCCTCCCCACGCGATTTATTCAAATCGATCAATTCCTAATTATGCTAATGCGGCTGCGTGTGGACACCGCCGCCTTCCCAATTTCTTCAATGCCTTAGCCATCATTCATTCGTCTACGTGTGTTTAGGTAGGGTAGGCTAAAAGGTAGGCCACCTTTCATTCCATTTGTATGATTAAACCGTGTCCCAGCGAAAAGCCCTTCGAGGCGCAAATGAAGCAATTTATGGCGCTGGGAAGCAAACTAATCGCCAAATTGAATTAAAATTAAAACACTGCAAACGGGGATCTTTTTAGATGCGCGTCTTCGGTCACAATTAAAATAATAGCAACGTGAAAGGCCTACGCAGATATGAATATTCATTAAGATTACAAGTTGATTAACAACGCCTAAATCAAATCTATTTGGCAATGCCAATCCTGTCATAAAAATACACGAGCTCGTTAATTAATATAAGTGCTTCATTAGGGCCCGGGTGAGGATACGGAACTGGATGTGCATGACATTCTGCCTGTCATGGATATCCCATAAAACATTAATTGCGTGCTATTATTGTATCTGCATTAGAAAGATTGCCAACATGGCCGTGATATGCGCGTGTAATCTCGCAATAATGCATGTTTGCGCCAGGACAGTGGGACCGTATCTCATTGCTTATTGGGATCTGACATTAAACGATGGCAGAAAACGTTGTCCGAGAATCTCCAGTGTGAAATTGAGAGTTGGACATTAATGAATTTGAATGAAAAATACTTGTTTTTGACCACTACTGTCGTTATGCAAGTTGGTCACCCATGGAATCCCAAGAAACCACCCGCTAATGAATAATGTGTGCATTCAAACCATACTGACGTTACAGATCAATCCCAGTTATTTGTTGGTAAAATCGTCCATTTACGACATCCACATCGCACATACATCAATCACAATTTCGAGGCAATGTCGCTATGACGTCATCGCGATGCTTACTTTTTAGTACCAACGCCCCTCTTTAATGACGCCATGTACGGATGAATTACCTACTTTAGCTGATCAAAGAACAAATATACTTTAGATTAATGGACACCTGTGCTATTAAAGTTGTAATCAAAATGCTATTTCCATTGGGGTTTTACTTTTATTGCAATATTGCGAGCCTAGCTAAACTCTTTGGTGTTGTTTGAGATTTCATTCATAGAGATCATTTTACATTAAAATTCATTATCAGGAAATAAAATGGACTTAAACATAGGTTTCAGAAAAATCGTAATAATACAAGCTCGAATAAGCTGCGTGCTTTTATTTTAAATACAAAACAAATTTGAGGTATTTATACAAGTGTTATCGAGAAAAGTCATTATGCTATCCCAGGAATAAATACAAAACGTTGCAATACCTCTTAAATATTATTCATGTCGTAGATTGTTTTGTTGAAGATTGTTAAAAAAAATACTTATGAATTCATGCTACGATAACGTGCTAAGGTTTGACTTCGTAGCAAGTTAACGTGCTAGTCAAGCTTCAAGTATAGGTCATTCACTGTTTACTTTGAGCAAAGAAACTGGCCCACCTTAAGGTATTAAAAATAAATGCATTTTGTTCAGCAAGGATCAATCCAATTTAAAATCATAATAACTTTTTTTGTAAAAAAAATTTAAGCTCTTTCAGATGCACTTAAGTTGACAAAAACGTTATCTTGAATTGTATAGGTAAATGAGTCGCCCTAGAAACAAATCATGCAAAACATTTTCATTGCAAGTATTTGATAACCACCAAAAATTAAGGTATGTACATGTATATGTTCTAACAAATGTCAGTGTTGTACTGTTGTTTAAAGACTTTTTATCTGAGAAATCCATGAGACATTTTAGTCAAATTAGGAGTATTTTCAGGAGAACTATATTGTGAACAAAAGATTTATTCTGATTTTAAATTGGACATCTACTTGCTGAACAAAACGCATTTTTAATACCTTAGGTGAACCATTTTCTTTTGCTTGTAAGTGTATTTCCAAATGACCTTTCCTAAATATGACGAATCTTTGTCTACTAAAGTCGTGCGTTTTATTGCTTTTCATGGAAAAGACTTCGCGTATGGCAGTACAGTATAAAGCTTGCTGTTGTAAGGCATCAGTAAATTCCATTCTACCATTGAAAAAGTGAGCAAGATGTATGGAACAGTGCATTAAGTGCTAAGTCTTGTAGTAATAAGGCAGATAGAAAACGGCAGCATATTTTTGATGTGGTGCTGAAACCAGGCGACGTCAACAACAATAATGAAATGCACAACCCAAGTAACCCATTAAGGACGGACTAAGAGGCCCGCCATAATGTCCTTCGGAATTACTAGTAAAATGGATTGCTTTTGATGGCAACGCATTATAAATGTTAACATATTGCTTGACATATTTAAAATGTGACCAATTACTCAGATTTTTGGTTATATTAAGCAATTCAGCCGCGACATGCCTCAACGACAGTCATAGATCGCAAAAATTCAAGTATAAATACGATCTTATTAAAAGTTTTAGTTTTTCTAACATGGAAAAAGTCCATGCACAATATTGTATTCGATTTAAAGCAATACAATAGTAGACTACAATTAATTCAAGCGTAATGTTGTTCAATCAGTTATTCGTTAGCCTTCGATGCAGTATTGTAGTTTCTTGGTGCAAGATAACCAGATAATATTTCAGACTAAAAGTTCATGGAAAGGAACACATATATGCAAATGTAAAGACATGATGCCCACGATTCAAAACAGAAGCAATCAGTCATTTACGTATTTGGATTTTTGACGATCTAGAAAAAAGTTCTAAATGCCACGAAGTTACGCAACGATTTGTGTATAAAGGAAATCGTTTGAAAGCAAGAATAAGATTGCCGTCCACCACCCACCTGGGAATCGCAATTGCGTGCTGTTCAAATTAAATTGTTTTCGTTTTCCTTCTAATATAACTATTTCCAATAAATGACAAAAGATGGATAACGGTCATTAAGGCATTTGGCAAACAAACACTTGAAAGGTACGCGTTCCCTAAACTCGGGTTTCGTAATGACACGATCAGGTTTCAGCACACAAACACGAGATAAGAGCATCGATCCACTATACAGAGTCAATAATCATCGAATGAGCAATTTGAAACGTCTCCCGTCCAACGTAAATGGCTGGTATTGTGTAGGTAAGACGAAAAGCGGATCACACTCATGACCATTTACATACATAGCCTAAATACAATTCAGTCACCCTAACGATGGCGCTGTTTGTGGTTTGGGTGCTGCTTCCTACCATTTGCTAGGCATCGCAGAATCGACCACAAACGCTAATGTCGGAACATGTCCACTGTAATAACAAAATGTCACCTGTTTGCTAGGGCTTTAGTTTCATTGTGCATTATTATCTCTGGTCAGTTCGATTAAATATCAAATTTGCCAATCCAGCGTTTACCTAAAGCACTGTTAGGTTGTTCCTTGTGTGCTTATAGTTTACACCCTAATGGACAATTGGCAATTAACAGATGTACATATACACGACTGGTTTTTTTAAATGTACGATTAAATTATGTCATGTCAGTGGATCAACACGAACTGTCTAAGTACTGTGCATTCAAACTTTTAAACAGCGTAATGCTCAAAATAAGAATCGATATTTTTGAAATGGCCATTAACAAATCTATGCAACTATTCACAGCTCAGCATTGATGGATGGCGCCAGTTGAAGGAAAACGCTATGAATGCATCTGTTCAGGTTTCAGAAATCATTGACATCATTCTCAAAAGATTTCAAAACTGTCGTCAGATATGCTGTGTATTTTCAATATCCGTAAATACATAAAATGTGCTGGCCAATTAGGGAGAATAGACATTTTTTGATCAACATTGCAATGATTTCACCCTGCATTTTAATAGATTTCTAATACTATATTTTGACTTTTATTTCGAAAATGATATCAGCTAAGTTCGTTCAATTGCTAAGGTTCAATCCAGCTCAGCATCATTATTATACATCTGAAGTCCAAATTGAAGAGCATTGTCAGTAGCTCGCACTAGGCAGAGTTGAAAATCCTGGGCATGCTTTAATGGCATCAATTAAATACAGATTACTCGGACGAATGCCATATAGAGTGCTTTGACCACTATTAGAGGCTGGAGACCATGCACGGATCCGCGAATTATCAGCAACAATACCGCCAGGAATATTCGCCCAAAAAGAGCTTTTTCAGGGGTTATGGTCTATAGAGAAAGTGGATAGCAACCTCTAAGTGCTCTAAGTGGTTCAAGTCTGGCACGCATTCGACTGTAATGGATTATACTTGTAGGTATTAGTGCTCAGATTAATGGAGGCCTCGTTAATACCGTGTACGCACTGCCTATACCTATCTATAGGAGAACCAATCAAAATATATTGAGAAATCCGCATAGATCCCGGCACTCATCCTTCTCGGACTCGCATCCTCTGCAGGAGGTTTGTTTTCTTTCCTGACTCCATTAGACAAATAAAAAGGGGTTTTCGAAGAGATTACAGAGAGGACACTGAAAGAGTAACTTCCAAAGAGAAGTGCACTTGCACTACACAAAATACTATACAGAAAAATAAGCAGAAGCACGCACGGGCCTTGTTGGACCAATGGGGATAATGCATGTTCCCAATGAAAGAATAAATGTTAGAAAGTAAAATTATGATAAAATAAATTAATTTTAATTCTTTGATAAAGAATTATTGATACGGTAAGAGAGTAGGAATTGGAGCTTTAAATGATCTAAGAAATAAAATTAATTTATAGATTGCTCAATTTTTTCAATTTAAAACAACGTTCAGCAGATACTGTATTACCAAAATCATCTCAACTGATAAGGAAATGTGTAATTTTAGTCATTCTCAGCATTTCTAAGTTTCAAGAAACAAGGAAAAAATCTGGGCAAGCAACTGACCTGCTAGACTATTTTTGACGACGATTCTTTGGCTAATCAATTTCGCACCCAACTATCAAAGCAAAGGATACATCGGTAATATAAATAAGTCGAAGATAAATGGAAATTATAGTAGTTGTAAAACATAAAATTGGTACAATCTTTTAATATCCTTTTCAATTATCATATTCAAAGTATTAGAATTAATACATTAAACCTGAAACTATCCAATAATGTGAACAAGTAGTGATAACAGATTACTCTAAGGCAAAATTGTTTAATCTGCATTAAATGTTCCGTGTTTATAATAACGATGAATTAAGCAATATACCTAATACAGCAATTAGCAGATATAGTAATGAACTAAGCTATTCATACAACAGCAACACCAATGCACCGACAGGGTGACACTTTGTAAAATGATGAATATGCCCACCCCCTCCCCCTGCCCATGAACAAAGTTCAAATGTCGACGCTTTTCTGGTGTCTACTGTCACCAAACAGTGCAAACAGGTGCCCGGGACACAACTGACACTTGTTCATTAAACAACGCACTGGAAAGATCGTGCAAATTCAGGTTTCCAATGTGAACAAGTAGAGCGTCCCACGGATACGTTCTGGATCACAAGAAGGACTGGCGATATGACTTTCCATAATGGAAAACAAGTGATGGAGGAATAAGATCCATCTAAGATCAAGAAGAGAAACACGAAAGTGCTTTTTTCTCTATATGTTTATGAATAAATCTATCGGAGAAGGCTTTTTTTTGCGCTACAGTCTTCACAGATTTCAGATTTCATATCTAACGAAAAGTGGGTATACTTTGACTTATATTGATGCCGGAGATACGCGAGAGTAGGGGCGGTAATGGTAAGGAATGAGATGAGGGCTGAAGAAACTGGGAGTACGTGTCTCAGTTCGGACCCTATAAAGGATACTCAAGACGAAGAGTCAATATAGACGACAAATCTTTGCACGCTACATGCATATGAACTATATACAAATCCATCTGTTCATTTCTATCTCTTTTATTTTGGATAAAAGGTTCTGCAGTGGATTTCCTTCCATTTAAGGATCTGTCTCCCCGCTGAAATGGAGCTGACAAAATTGGACATGGCGGACACGCATAAATATACTGTAGGAACTGGTGCTGAGGAGTCAGAAAAACAAAATGGATATTCACTGAATTTCGATGGCATTGCAATGACTAATATTTAAAGGACCCGCCGAGATGAACAACAATAACAAAAAACGCATTGAATTTAAGAGCCTCCAACTTAAGGAGTGACTCCTGTATAAATAAAAGAAATATAGAAGCTTAGTCTATTTCGACTTCTGTAAATGTTTCGTGAAAAAAATTTCTAGATATATAAGAGAAATTAAAAAAAGGAATGAGAAATGTCGAGCAAGCGAAATCAGAAACAAATGCAAATGGACCAGAAAAAGAAACCCAAAGGCTAAATCTGTGGTTTTACGATCTGTTAGAACCGCACACAAGTAATAGCAATGTTGTACGCAGCATGGGCTGTTAAGCTGTTGGGTAATGACAGCTATACGTGCTTGTAAGTAAAATACATAGACGACAATTCCACCCTTCCTTCCTCCGGGCCTGTAATCATACACGAATAGGAATTAATATTAACACTGCATGGATCTCTCCAGTGAGGAGTAAAATCAACGAATAAACATTTATTTATATCAGAGCTTCCGTTTTAACCCTGTTTTTTAACACAGCTAATTCAATTAAGCAGAACACATGACCAACTGAAAAATCCTAAAAGGAAGTAATAATAACGTTTTTTTACTACAGGTAATGTTTGTTTTATCTAACACAAGCACGTTGGCATTCATGAAAACCTACTTTAATGCTGTAGACTTATCACCGTCTCTGTGATGTTTCACTTTTTGTGTAACTATTTCTACTGCCCAACATAAATTCTGAGTAATACTCAGAGAAATATTTTGCATTTTATGACGATACATTTCTATGCAAAAATAAATTTACCTACATCTCAATACTATTCCAAAGAAAAACCATAAGAAAAGTCACAGTATATCCTTAAATCTCATGTAGTAGCCAACCGCACAGTGGCCAGTAGACAGAAAATGATGTCATCATTTCATTTACACATTTTTCTTTCAGTATCTCATATCTTGCTGTCCGTGATAACAGCATTTTCTGAAAATGAGCTCAATATCCTGGGACCGAGATCCATCGTTTTGCCAAACTGGCGCAACATAAAGCCAACTAAAATCTCTCCAGCTTTGCTTTAATGGTTATTTTGATTTCTGTCAACATATTAATCGCTACGTTTATGCTTTTTTTGATGACCAAAGCAATCATCATGGTGTCTAATGAGAAAAACAATAGGCGAGCTAATGAAACCGTGAAATGACCCGAGCCGGCCTATCGTACATGCTGTATGCTGAACAGTTGAGCATACAGTATCTACCATAATAGGACGTGCCATTTGGGTTATTAGCGCTTTATGACAGCTGAGTTTCTAAATGGGGCAGTATGTGAACCATGTGTAGCACTGCAACTTCCCAATAAATTGGCCATAATGGCATAATACTCTATCGCGAGAGTCACGTGGAATTCATTAGCTCATAAAGATATTGCATAGCTGCATGCAGGCCAAACAATAATCGCATGATGGTAGTTTAAATTAGGGATCCATTGAAATGCCTATGTGCGCTTTGCGAAACCAATTTGCTTAAAATTGATTTAAGCCAATTCCACGAAATATGAAATGATGAAGTTAAACGTAAACACAAAAATACCGTATATTGTTACTTGAACAAAGGTCCATAAAACATTCGCGAAGTTTTTTTAAAACATCCAAATACCTATTTTATGCATTACACTTTCATACTTTTACATGTTGACAGTTTATCATTCTTTCTTAAGGGTCTGTAAATTAGAAAATGTAAGAATTATCTTAATATTGAACATATATTAAATCATGCAATGGCTAAAATGGACGTACATGTAGGCAAATTTGCATAACATTTCAGCTATGTGAAACTCAAAACTAAAGCATTTGGAGATCACAATACGTACACCACTGTTCATTACATGCAATCTTTCTAGGAAATGCTAAAACATACATGCATAAATAATCATTAACATCGAGTTATGCAATTCTTTCAAAATTGATGCAAACTGTCACTAAAATTAGAAACATTTACTTTTATGAACACCGAAAACGGCAATGACTTCCCCAATTCTCATGTTGTCTAGTACCACGCACATTGGTCAAAAATCTAAATCCAGCCCCACGTAATAAGACATCATCAGCATAAACGTTTCTATCTCAATAAAGAAGCTGCAAAGCATTATCAGATTCATATAAATTAATGAGTTAGTCGTATATATAGAAATTCAAATACTGAAGTAAATGTTTAGGGTGAATATAAACTAGATTTTTATTGACATTCCTTATCTTAGTGTTATGTAAGTAAGCATTTTAAATATTTTTTTGAAATTATCAATCACAACAAAATTATCTTGAAAGCCAAACTTGTGCTTCATCCTGACTTTCGCGCAGCTGCTCATTTCGACCTGTTTGCGACCTGTTAGGTCGAGTAAACACAGTCAGAAAAATCAAGCCCCACCCCCCGAAACGCAATGAATGTTAATCGTAATTTTTCAATCGCCAACCGTACACTGTTACAACTGTTTTTATTTCATCCTGATGAAAACGACTAAGTTCATCGTTATTTTTTCTCCTTTCTCCGTCAGCAAGCGCACCAAACGTATAAATCCAGCACTTAAGATTTGATGGCAAGTGCGATGCTCTCGCACACCTATACGTTTGTACTTCTTTCACTTATTCCATAATGTGTATTATCAACTAACTCCCCCCGCAGCAATCTCGTTCGCAGTCGCACGAATCCGCGCTCTTCGGGGCATAAATATGCACGTATGCAGGAATGAAAAATTGGGCGGGTAATTACACTGGAATCCTTAATGGATATTGAATTACCTCACAATGCAATAAAAGCAAATTGATGTCACGTGTATTAAATTTAGCCCGAAACTCGGCAGATGTGGCTCGTAACGAGCGAGAGACTGCGTGTTTCTACGCTCCTCATTGCAGTCTACGTGCACAAGCCACACTACGCTCTAAACGGCCGAGCCAAAGATCCTCAGAGCCAGATTATGGCAGGCTTGCAAAACTAAAACGGGCTTTATGATTTGATTCATATTAACATGGAAATATGACAAAAGTGAAGCTGACACCTTTGTGCGCATTGCCAGATCCACGCGCCCGCTTTTTTCCTCCATTAAGAATCCATTTAAGAGCCTAGCATGGAAAAGGAATTTACTTTGATATGAAAGATAATGGCTTTAGTGTGTCTTTTTGCAGAAAAAAAACGCCAATGGGATTCCGCGGATTTCTGCACCGAATTAGGCGTACTTTTCGGGAAAGCAGACGAAAACGTCAGGATATTTTTCGCCAAAAATGAGGAGCGAATCGGGACAAGGTCAATGCAAAATGAGAATGAAAATTATTACTAAAATTCCTTATGAGCAAAGACTGATCCAGTAAAAAATGAAAATACATGTATGAGGAGGGGAGCACTAAGCAGTAGGCCTACCGGGGGATGAAGCAAATAATTGTCTTGACACCTGTATACATTAAGCATTGCTAACATGTAGCAAAACTAAATTTATACGATTGGTGAACAGTGCACATGTATATTCTGTAAAGAAAGCCAGGCGAATGAGTGTACGATCGATGTAAATGTTAACAGAATAGAATGAATTAACAATTTAGAGAGCAGATAAGAAATTTCACCTCATGGCTATAATTCCTATCAATACCTATTCAATATTGGCCTTAGCAGGAAAGGAAATCATTTTTAAGCGGCAAGTGGCAATTTAAAGTTACGTGTAAATGGTGGGACTTAACGCTCACAGTCTCCGATTTACATATTTAATGATTTATCAACAAGATAATTACATTTCTTTAATGGACGCTTGTGGACGTTTTACAGATACACACAGTTCCTAGTTTAAATACATGTATTTTAAGTTTACAATTATCGTGTTTGTGCGTAATGCGGTATGCAGTTTTATTTCCAGAATTTATCTCACGTTTCAATGATTTTTATGGTAAAAGCACAGCATAGAATTAAAACGTAGCAAATTCAGTTGTCAAAGTCATACCCTAATAGGTCTTGCACTGCCAAGAGTTTATCAGACTTTCCATTCCAGCGAATTCAAAACGAGGCATTATCTAAAGCCAGCAAAAAAGGCCAGCGTGGTCAAAAGGTTTATCAATTAACACCCGATAATGTTTGCCGCTACAATAATGGATCCACGATTGGTTGGATTCTTACAATAAAGTAACAAACAGCCACAAGGCGCCAAAGTAAACGCCACTAATGTAATTGTGCCTGAACCGAGTGGGCTGTGTGCAGAACTGGCCACCAGTAAAAAGGGTAAACGAGGCAAAATGGTGGTCCAACATCAAACATCGATAAGGCATGATAAGCTCTCCATATGGGACACATCGTTAACAATAACCGCAACAATGACTTCAGAAATGCGATCCCAAAGCATCGCGTGTACAGATAAGGGGCTGCGGTAGAGCGATTGTTAATTATGACAGCAGCGATATCTACCGAGATAAATATGTTGGCTATTCAACACAATCGCTAATGTCCGCAGATAATCATTTTGGTCAATGCGGATACCGGCTATACTGACGATATCGTAACATGCTCTGTAGGGTAGCAACTCCATGGAAGACCATTAAGTCATTTACTGACAAGGGTATTCTGGGAACTCATGCAGAACGTTTTCAAGAATCTCTTCAACCGGCAATGTTTCTGAAAATCTGACATTTTCGTCGAAGATAGACACTAGATTCTTCATTTCAATACAGTGCATCAGAGGAAATTTGAAACAGCCTGTCCAATGTTGCGTTATCGTAATGATCCCTGGTACACATTATAATAACCCTTCTCAACGTTGATCTTTGCTGCAGGCTGTAACATTGCAGACACCCATATTAAGCAGAGTATATCTTGAGTTTTAAACCGTTTTTTAATTAATAGAACTGAAACCCGAGAACGAACTTATATTTATTATTGTTTAGAATGTTTTGAATTTGTTATACATTACATCTGATAAATGAATCACATATTCTTCGAAGGACCTTAACTATTGTAACGTTTTTTTTAATGCCATATTCCAATATATTGCTAGTCATTTCCTCAGAGCTAAACAATTAGATGGCATACTTGTCTGATGATATGATGTAGATATACTAGATCAGCTATCTTGGAAATAGCTGAAAAAATATCACCAAGCTGGCTTTTCCGAACCTGCAATAAATCAGTAAAGCCCAGCTAAAACGTCCGTTAACTGGACTGTTCTCCAAACTTTGGCAATTGGAGTTTTGAGCGTCCATCATTTTCGCTCCTTTGAGTTTAATAACCATGCATCAAGTTGACCACCCATATGGTATATACCAAGGCGAAAACGATGAAAAGCTGCACCATTTTATGTCTTTTGTACAGTGTAACTATAATCCAAAATGCCATTCTTAAAGAGTCCACTCCCACACTTTTTATTGCGACTGAAGCAGCGCTACACACGCCTGCTGTGAATGATGGACTCGATGAAAAAGCAGCTATCGACTAAAGAAAAAAACTAACAAAAAAATGACCATCGCACACGTCATAGTGATTTATACAACCAGTGCCAGGGATTATATGTAAGTCCAGAATTTAATGTGGACATGGCAGTGTATTTATTATGAAGAAAAATACTTTAAAAGACGGTCAATGTTAGCAATGGAAAAATGCGCTAACAAATAAATGTCAACATTAGTGATACAAATACCGTTGTCAATATTCATTGGAAAATCTGTTTTTCATTCATTACAAGAGAATATGGGTATACGTCAGGCAAAAACGATTTATTCACCCTTTTTAATTTAAAACGAGATGTTCATTTCAAAACAGATGTTTTACTCAAAATATCTAATTTGAAATATTCTTTATAGAAATTAATCATACAATGTAATTTGCTCGCTTGTTCAGCAACAATTGTTATAAAAGTTTACACTATATGAAATTGATTTAGGCTAGTACAAATTAGCAGCTTCATTCAAGGCTTTTGTTCGAAATCAATTTATTAACATTGTTAAGATCAATACGAATTTCCAAGCCTTTTTGAAAAAATAATAATACACATACATGTAATAGATAGATAATCCTTAATATTGAGGGGAGAGGAACTGACATTATGAGATTTACTGGAACTATTCTCGTATTAATATTAGAGCTTTTTTAGCGAGTTTTCCGGTTTTGATATAAATGATTCCGAAAACCTTATTTACATATTTTGAGGATTGAGACTTATGGTAGAAAGCAAGTTTAGGAAAGTAAGCCTATTAGCAAACACGGGATTTGTTGAATACAAATGGAAATATCACCCAAAGATTTATTGGTCATACGCGACTTATCAGAACGCCCTTGAGATGCAATTATAACCGTGATAAAGATTTTAATCAAAGGGAGATCTTCCCTTCGTTTTTTTTTCCAGAATCTCAAATTCTCACAAAGCTGCGTGATTGATGTAGATTCTTCTCGGCAGCTTATCTTTCTTTCGATAGTTCAAGTGCACTTTCCTCAAATCCCTCGCAAAAATGCCTGATGTGCTAAATGTTTATCCAGAGACCCCATTTTGAAAAAAGCATAATGTGCGCAGTAGAGAGAGGCTTGAAATGGAAGAGCGTGGAAACACTTGTTACGTGCTCAGAATGGATTTTATGATGAATTTAAGTCAACCTCCTGATTGTTCAATGTGGATGAATATCAAATGAGCTGAGCCTAGGCGCGCAGATTTTCCTCGAGATTTTATATCGCACAATTGACTCCATTACAAAGCAGATATGACTCGAAACGTCGTTTTTTTCCACCGAAAAAAAAACTATTTCGCAAAAGATCCTCTGAAGAAGGCATAACTTATACGTACCTTTGTTATATGGCAATAATAATCGCTATCATCTTTTTAACATGGGGGATTTCACGGCGCGGGCTTAGCAATGTGATTCCCATTTTAAACCCGAAGGTTTATCTTTTACAAAATGGGCATAGAAAAAACTGCCGAGGATTATTATACCACGGTGGATTTTCAAATCGGAACCTGCGAGCGCCGAAAAAAGTCGAGACTCACATGCCAATCACGATTGTCGTCGACGTTTTCTTTGATTTCCATGCACGTTGCCAACTCAGACGCTTATTTGAAAAGGCACTGGGGAAGTGACACGGGTTATTTTTACAAAGTTACGATAATGAGAGTGATAAATCATTGTAGTTTAAGATGTGGCTGCTCGCAGACTTGGATGCAAATTGCCTAGCAATTTTTAGGCTTGCAGAACTGTAAATTCTACAGCGTGCCAATGGGGAGGAAGTTGAAAAAGTTTGAGAAAAGAACTAGCTGCTCTTGGGGAACATGGCAGCGTTTATAATCGCGAGGTGGTTTACAGCCTATGTCGCCATTTTAGTGTCGGGGACAACAGGACTGTAATACATAAGCTCGCTCGTTGCATTCTTCATTCGAGATTGCAGAGACCGAACTGAATATGTTGGGTGCGATGCAAAACACTGGCAAGAACACAACGTACGCCGAAACATAAACGGAAATAACATGAATGTGGTTATGCGATTAATATGGTACGTGACTTCGTGCAAGGATGATAAGTGTAAGGGCCGCAGATAGCGCGTGAAATATATTTAGCTAGCGGGCATTAAAATATGAAATACGCATGGCACGAATGCATAAATTCAACAGGGATCATCTACACTACAGCACAAAAGCGTCTTGGGGTAAATTGAATTTAAAAAGTTACACGGTTATGCCATTCCTGGAGCCCGAGAATTCTTGGGCAAAGGAGCTATGTGACATTGAATACAAGTACTTTAAAAACATTTGGTTCGAACAAAATAATGTTTTACTGAATTCAATAAAAATAACTTTTCTGCAAACTTTTATCTTCAACTTTAAATTTATAAGATCGAATAAAAGAAAAAACTTCAATATTGCGTTTATAAACGGATTAAAGTATCAGTGTAGTGTAAACAAAATACACTGATTATTATAATTATAATATATTATACTGTTTCTACTTTAAGCGTAAATGACTGCATTTGCAATTATATTCAATCTTAAAGCATTGCTTTAGATTTCTGAAAAACGTATCTTTTAAAATAATCTACATGTATGTGATTAGAATAAACTTATTAATAAGAATTGGTTTACTTGCGTACTGGGCAAGTTAATTTCAAAATATTTCTTTCCATGTGTGGTATGCTGAAGGTTTTTTAAATTAAACAAGACGCAGATGACTGTCGTAGGGTTTCATGTAAGATAAATTTAAAATGAAGCATTAGTTCATATAAAAATGCACCCGTCTACTTCAAAAACAAGTGCGTATTTCATAATTGTAGGAATAAAAAAATACCAAATGAACACGTGCTGCAAAAAATTAATATGGAACAAGGATCTTATTTTTATAATAGTGCTTCATACAGGATGATTGATGCACAATTAGTGTTCAACTGCCAAGACACCCTTAATTTAACGATTTTTGGTAATAAAGACACCAAAAAACACGTGTGTAAGAACCTATAAAATTAGCCAATAATTCACGAATGCGTTGGATGATCTCCGAGTCTGGGATGTATCATTTGTAACATTTGCTTGAAATTAATTTTATGACAATGCGGCGCATAATTTAATCACAATTCCTATTCTACACGAACTTTCGTATATACTAGATAAAATCCATTATGCTGATTACGAAAAATATGTTAAGGAATTATTAAGTTACAATCTCAAATTTTTGTGAAAAAAATAGCTACACAGAAAAGTTACCATATTATCTCTAAAATTTATCTTTTATACACAATTCAGTACATAGATATACTGTACATGTGCAGTATATTAAAAAAAATTCAAAGGTGATTCAGACAATAGTGTGCTTTTAAGGCTTGTCTATTTAGAATATCAAGACAATTTACATTAGCATGTGCATTTCCATTATCATTGTGATTATGAAACAGTTTCTTAAGAGAGTATTTGAGTATTTAAAATAATGTGATTGGCCAATATTCCCATGCGTGTGCATCTAAATATTTAGTTGAAGGTTTTGACCCAAAGCTTTTAAATTATGAAATATTAACAAAATTATAACTTGATTTATTTAACTTGTTATAGCATTAGGAACTAAAACAAGTTTTAATTGGTGTACATGTTTTATGTACATTTTTAATAAAATGCTTTTATTACATAGAGCATACCGTGTCTTTGTTACACGTTTCGTACAGAAAGATGAACAAACGTAACGTTCCTCACCAAATCACCGTAATTTCCTACATTATTTATTTGAAGAAACATTAATATTTTTGGAAGAAGTCCTACAGGACACCCTGTAAATAAATTGCTCGTTTTGCACGCACATGTACCCAAGCAGACATAAAAGATTAATTTAATATTGGTTTTTCTTTATGTGCACAAGCAGTCGCCCCATCATCCTGAGTTTTATTTTCCAGATAGACTATGCCATAATTGCCATAGCAAATCTCGTTATTGGAAGGGTGATTGATACCACTCGCTTATGCATAAAACGAGTATCACGTGCTGCAGTCTAAATTAAGCAAGCAATCATACTGCTTAATTTTATTAGATTAAGAAGGAAAAAAGAAGTATAAATTGTTCATACATGGGTAGGGGAAAAGATATCTTTCCATGTATATAGGCGCGGTGCATGGAGGAAGAAATGCTGCACTTGCATATATAAATAAGACCATAAGAGGGAAGATTATAGACTGGGCTTGAAAAAAATTGTCAAAGGCAGATACAGAACACCCCCATTTTGTCTTTCTTCTAGATTAACTAATTTTTCAAATTGCGCATAATAATAGCAGCCTAAATGGAGCCACTAAAAACCGTAATCTCATTTTCAACTCATTTTTATTTCGCTGCACAAAACAGACATTAAAGTTGACGGCGAAGCATTTCCGTAAAAAAAATGTGACGATCCTCGATCACCACAGACATTAAAAGAGGTTTAAATACGAGAGGGATATAGAACACGCTTATTTTGGACCATCAAGTAATGGTGATCAACAATTCGAGTTATTGGATTTACAGTCTTGTTAAGGGCTGAGAAATTGCTTTTTCCGTATCACCAATAAAACATTTTTTGATTAATCTTAGACCAAGCAATCAAGTTAATGCAATTAAACAACCGATGAGATCATCAAACCAGAGGGCACTTGTCAACTCATCTGGTTTTTAAAGAAAAATTTAAGATACAACTCTAGACGACATCGCTTTATGCTCAGTTTATTCACTTGTAAACAATCATAAAAGTAACTAGCTATCACCATGTATTTGATTTCAATGGAGTGTTTTTTGCTTTATTTATTAATTACCGGTTGTACCAACTTCATTTAGATAATTAAATTATGAATTATGAATATCCACTTTCGCACAATTTCTGTTATAAAACTTATCACTAGAGCCTTGCCTTCGTAAACACATTGAATTCATTTAATGTTTACTTTTATATGTGGAAATGCCAAATGTAAATGGTGACTCTCAGACCAACACATGTTCACAAGCAAGCATTAGTCAGACAGGGCTCCTCAGCTAGACTTGAAATGCGATCCATAGCGGCAAGAGTGCATTACTGATTCCCTACTGATGTTAAATTTCTATTATCTCGAAGCCATAAGCTCACCCGAGTAACTGGTCAAATTGTAGGTGCCTGTCGTAACAACCCTGTGGGTTATTAGCACTCTTACATCAGTGAAAGGCCCAAGCACGCAACTCGATGCAATACATGGATAAAAAACAGGAAGTCATTTCCTCTATATTTGATACAGCATGCAATGGTTGGCAAGGTTGGAATGCGAAGCCTGCACTTTTCGAAATTAAAACACTCAGGTTGGATAATGGGGGGCGAATGAGGAGAGGAGCAAACCCATTCAATTCGTATTGAGGAGCCATTTGTGGCAATTGATAGAATCGCAGATGGGTCAACTGAAAGTGTGAGCATGCGAGGGATTGCACAGGATATCCACATCCAAATATTTGCGCGAGTAACGTTTAAGTGCTGTTCGCTCCAACGTGTCCACTCCGGAAAACCAAGGAAGAGAGGATTAAGAGATTTGATGTCGCAACGCAGTCACGACATCGGAAAAAAAGACAAAAAAACATGAAGCAAGTTTTATTATAAGGTCGCTAGACACAAAGCATTTCTAAATGTGTGAGACTCCCAAAGTTTCAAAGTTCTGAATATGTACGGATAATTGTGAATGCACCAATAAAATGTATGTAAAGTATTTGTTAATAATTAAGAACACGTTTTTGAACTTTTAGAAAGTACATGTATTGTGACTGATAATGATACAGACTATTTTGGTTTTAATCGACATGTATAATGGGCGATTTGCACTTCTACCCTCCTTTCCCCAATTGCTTGTCATTTCTTTAAGAAAGAAAAAAATGCAGTTTTTTTTAAAGTAATGCTGAAAAATGTGGTGGTAGGCTCTTGAGGTGGTTTGTCTACTCGAAGCTGTCCATAGACAGCAATATCAATATTACCGAAATAGGCATTGGGAATATCACGTTTCTCATAAAATCACGTGGTAAGGAAGGCAAATCTTTAAAAATAAAAACCTAAAAATCTGCCTTTTCTCTCCTCCTCTCTCATGCAAATAGCTAGAACAGATTTAAAATTCCACCAGCTAACCCATGTTGAGTATTCTGTCTGAAGACTCAGGAACACATGCTTAGTACCCCCTGTAACGTTCCTAAGTGGAGTCCCTCCAATAAAAAGCGCTCATCTCCGTTCATATTTCACGATGTCCGAGGGGACCAGTTGCATTAGCGCGAATATTCAGGTGGAGCCGCAATCTCTGGCTCATCCCTCAAACTGACCCACGGCGGTCACCCCCAGGACTGTTCAGCTCCGTGTTTAATCGGCGCATAAATCATAAATGATGTTGAAGCAATTTTCCAAACATTAAGCTCGCGATTTTCGGTAATTGATAACGCTCAGTGCTGGCACATAAACATCCATTTGCGTCAGCCGACCAATGTATGGCTCTCGGTCGTGCTATTTGCTGCAGATGAAAATATATGGGCGCCTGTGTATACACCATGGCCACGAACAGAGTATCACACCGTGCTAGATTCGCGATAGATAAACGATCGAATATAGGAACGGATCGTGGAGAGGGGCCTTAGGACGTACGAGCGAAATGTATGGGCTGCATCCGTCGCATTTCATAATGCCATCCAGTTCCGAGGTTAAATGATGCACACAAATTGATCAAGAAAATCTCATAAAATGGCTCCGCTACTCGAGCAATGTGGTCGTAATGCGAACTTAATGCGCAGTTAAATCAATTTAAAAATATAAAACCGTAATTCAAAAAGTTATTTATCGCCGGGACGATAAGAGCGGCGGTGGGTAAATATTTCCAGAGGATGGAGGCTGGCGAAACGAAGGCATCCGGAAGCTGGATGAATTTACGACAAATGCTGCAGCCTGTAACATGTGCTGAACAAACAACATTTTACAACTTTGCGAGTGCAGGGCGAACAATATTTCAGTTCTGGCATTCGATACCTTTGATTTCTCTGATTTGATTTTCTGATTCGAAAAATATCGTGATGATTTTTCTTGAAAATGTCTGCTAATAATTTCATCATGACAATAAGGGTGGGAGAAAATCTAGACAGATAATTATGACTAAATTATAAAAGGATTGTTATATCGGAGATGTAGCAAGCCTATGCACTCGTAACTAATGATGGAAATAAACCGGTCAGTTTTGTCCTAATTGAAAATCTGTTCACATTTTTGTCCACGCTTTCCGACTACATGAAATACGGTAGGCGGTAGTAGAGACGAATTCTACAAGAGGAAAAATTAAATTTAGCATTCTTTGGTACATCCTTGAACCCGTTGCGAAATGGATGCCCACTACGAAAAAAGATTTCATATTTTTTTGCTTCAAATATGGATTATAATTGCTTAATTTATTTTTCCGTGTATAAATTATTGCCACTATAGGGCCTGAATTATTTTTATAATTTGAAAGTGTTCCGTTTATTTATAAAAAAAATGCATAAAAAAACGTTATCCGACCTCAAAGTCGGCAATGAAAACTTTCAGTGAACAACTAATTGTATACAGGGAGAATTTAAATGTGCCAATTATTATAAGTATTTGAATAGCAACTGTGTAATTTTTGCATGATGGGGATCTGTTTGGGTAGATCTAACAGTTACTTCGTAAATTCCAAATTTAAGGCAATTCCTGCACTGGTTCGAATATCGTTTGTTTCACTTACTGTAAAGTACACATTATCTACAAAAATTATAATCTTGTCAGTGATATTAGGAATACGTTTATACATAATTGGGCCGCTTTAATTCAACTCCCTATATACAGAATTCAACGTACATGCACATATAATACTAGGAAAAAGTTTCAATGTACAGAATTTGATTAAATGCTTGATTACAATGCTTGCATGCTATTCAAAAATTAATGATAAATGGGCTTTGCAGTCATTGACACGTGAAGCGAGATCTCGATAATAAAATGCGACACTTTTATAAAGCGGGTCAGGAGTGGAGTCTCATTGAAGCCACCTTCGTGCTCCCTTAACAATTAACAAATTGCAGTACATTTTTTTTAGTAGACGTAGAAATTTTACTAGGACACGAATATAAAATTCCCCTGCCTTTTAAATATTTTTGACTGCGAAAACAGCGCCTAGTCCCACGCCCAGTGGTGATTGCATGCTAGGGGGGAACGGCGTTTTGATATTCGGCCGTTATTGTACATTGCGTCAAATTAAGTAAATTGGTGGGTATTGCGACGACTCCATCCATTTCCCCATCCACATGCACAATGGGTGCGTATCGTGCCAGTAAAACTCGCTGCTAGTGCGTGATCCCTTTTGTACGTGAACCATGTTATATGCCTCTGCTTCATCTAATAATAATAACACGGGAGGCCTTTCTATATAAAAGGCACGACTATATAGGCCCGTAGTAAAAATGTACGTGTTACCCTGATTAAGATGTTAGCTTGTATATAATAGTGTCAGTGATTTTGATACATCGTGTCGCCGGAGGAAATTATCGATGTGGAGCATATGCTTACTAAGCAGGAAATCTCAATAGGAAACAAGTTGCGAGGAAAGTGAAGCAGAAACAACGCTTTCGTGTACAGACACACAAAAAATGGGCAGAGTAGAAAACGCATTTGCATTAGGCTTATTGCGTAGAGACTCGATGGCAATTTTATTATGTAACTCGGCTGCATGGCGCACTATCAATGCGAATATGCAATCATAGCCCTTTAAAATGAGACGCACATAAATAGGTAGTACGAAAGTTTATTTAATGCGATATGTTGATATAGCCTCGATTAACTTTGACTTAGGGATTATAATTCAGCTTGAATGGCAGCACGCTTCCTGCAAAACTTTGCTTCAATTACTCGTGGGTCATGTTTTTCTAGGCGCTGTCAAAATTAACTTCTACTAATATGAAATCATTTGCATTAATATGACCCGTACAGTAGCTTGGAATAGTAAAATCTGCAATTTTTTTTTAGATTTTAGATTTTTTTTAGATAGATTACGTAGTGCCTTCTTTGCTTGACTCCTTGCCATTTTGAAATACTTGAAACGTTAAAAAAATACGTATATGATGTCACAATTAAAAGCAATTCCACTGCTTAATATAGTATAATGTCACTTTTAAAAATTCTAAAGTTAAGAAGGTTGCAAATTCAAGAAAGATACTACACCAGTTCCTGGAGCCTTTCAGCTACCTAGGTAGACAATTATGATACTAAAGATACGGTAGATTTTATTTAACAACATTGTCTAAATCAAAACGGAAATTAAATCACTTCAAAATATTTTTGCACCAATTTAAGCCGAGTTAATGTCCAACAATTGGCTCAAATTCTGACTCAAATATGATTGGAATTATTGTATATACTCAAATTTCACCACTAATAACGCAATGCTATAGTCAAACATTCCTATACAATGTGAGCATGCTTATGTCTTAACGCTCTCAGAAATGGTATAAGCACAGGAGCTTATAAAGTAAAACTTTGTCGCCTAAACCGAACGCTTTCATTGACGGTATTTTTTCCACAAATTTGCAAAATTCAATTAGAAAACAACTCGTTATTCAATTAATTACATTATAAGCTTGTTACCAAAATACATCAAATAGTACAGCACGAATGATTGTGGGATAAAAATACGATCCGTATTACCATTCAGGCAAAAAATCCAGCTCGATCCACATAACCTGATACGCATTTTAAGCCAAAACCATTTTTAATCTGCTCTACTTTCAATTACAAATCAATTTAACAAATTAATTGTAACGTCGTTAGCAGATGATATGAACATAAAAGATTAAAAAAGACTAAACAATATACCAGCTGTTTTCATTGGTCCTAGTGATTTGGCCTAACCTTCATTTCCATTTTCTTCAGTTCAAATTAAAAATCTCATCCCTACTTTTTCGTCTGGCCCTAGCGAGAGTTATTGATGGTCCCTTAATGGAAGCACTTAACACAACACAGTAATTATTGATTTTATAAAAAAAAAGTTATTCGGCGCTTATGGTATGTTCAAAATTTGCTTTGCGGAATATCGCCATTAAAAATAATTTTGAAATAATACATCGAGCAGCTCGTAGCAGATTTCTCATTAGGTATTCACTGAAACTTTTGACTTATGCAATCCACATTTCTGCTATTGCAAAGTTCTAGTCTTTTGCCCACCGATTCCTCAGATTTAAAATAATCAAACAATCATGCGGCATCCAAAGCGATGGAGCCCGCTACTCCCTCTGTCGACTGCCTTTTCAACCAAAATGGATAAAAAGTTAAACGAGAGCCTTTTCATCACACGCCACGCAGCCATCGTTTGAAGACTGAAAGAGGGGAAAAAGCAGAAGAAAAAACAGGGTAAGAGGCCGAATTTTCGTAATCCTTTATTATTAGAGTACGTCCATGCACGGTTCACTATTCCGTGCCCAACTGCACTATAGCGCGTAATGACATATTACTGTATTAAAGACATTACGTTAATGCATTTGCAGGCAAAATATCGCGCCCATTATTGTGCATTAACTTCAGTGACGTGTTTGAAATGGATCTAGATGCGGATTAAAATAAGAGCGCGCAAATGGACAATTATATATAGACTGGAACAATCAATAATGCAATTTATATACGTTCAACTTGGAAGCTGGCAGGCAGCCATCAAGTCTGGACTGACCAAATTCCGCCACTGCAATTTTCCCAAAATCTCCTGCCTTCTTTTGCATGCATTCGGCAAATTAACACGAACCTGAAACCGAATTCTCCCAAGAAAACATTTTGCAAAACTGAATGCTTATTCTGTTTTATCGCGGTCTAAAACTGATATTGAAAGCAGTTTCGTACAACTTTGTTTCACAACTAATTTTCACGAGAGTTTAATTTTTTTATTTGAAAAGCTATGGTTGTAAAAATTGGTATTTGAGTTGTCCTGTAATAAACGTAAGCTGTAACATTTTGTGAATTTTGTATATCAACTTGGGATATGTTCATCAAGAGCAATTTTGAGAAATTAATATTTATTCAAATGATAATCGACCACAACATGTTACAAGTTTTCGGAAAACAAAATATCATTTTATCAACTAAAATAAATTTCATGGCATTTGATTGCTTGTGAATCCAAGTTAACAAATAACAAAACAAATACCGTCAGTCAGAATCTGGTTAAGAAACCAAGTATAATAATATGTTTGGAGCTAGTGGGATTGATTTCTGTGAACATTTTCTGAACTACAATTAAAAGTAATGCGGGGATAAATCGATGCAACTTTTAAGATAACAGCCACTAACACCTAGAAATTTTAATACCCAAAAGCCGCTCGCACGCATGCAAATTCGCCCATTAAGCGCCCATTATAAATGCAATTAGGAAAAATATATTGATAAAATGCTCTGATAACTAGCAACCGCATTAACTTTGGGAATTAACATTCAACGGGGCATACCGTATCTTCAATGCCTGCCTTTATTGCGTTTATAACATATGCACAGTCTTCTATTTATTATAAAGTGCATGTTTAGGAAAGGGACGAGGTTCCAGGGAGAAGAATAGTTGACCTGAATAATGATAACGGCAACAAAGTCTGCAGTAGCGGACAATTTACACGCAGTGAATACTGTAATGGGAGAATTGAAAAACGAAAAAAAAAATAATAAACAAATTTCAGAATGGAATAAAAGAAGTCTTTTAACAATAAGGTTGAAAACGTTCCCTATGCAGCGAACAAAAACCATTGAAAACTGAGATAAAAGCTACACATAATACGAAAAACTGTTCCTTAATGGCACGTACGTTCCAGGAGATTGGACTGCATTTGGTGCAATTTTCAGACGCTATTAAAAATGCAGAAATGATTGACTACGGGAGAACGCGAACGCTGTTACACGCCACCATCTACGCCAAAATATGCTCGAAACCACATTCAAATAATACAAGATAGGGACAATTATCTAAAAAAATAAGTGGTATTTTTTATCAATAATAGATGATTAAAATGCTATTAGTTCGCCGACGAAGGTAGACTTTTTGTGCTCGTTTTCGTTTAAACAAGTAGAAATAAAAAGCTTTTCCATTAGGCTTTTTATATTAAAAATATATAACGAATAACCGAGGGGCAATCCAATTAAGTGCCTCCCTTTTATTCCACCCGTAGCCTATCACTCGATGGTGGCTTCGTATGGTATATATCCTCATGACAATTGTAGGGAAGAAATCGTTTCAATCATCGAAATGTTGCGCAATTATCTGAAACTTTGCTTCGGTTTCAGGAACGACAAATTGCAAACTTGTAAAAGTAGCTGCCAGCAAAGATAGAGAAATTGAAACCGCGCTGCCTAGATCGCGAATCAGGAATGAATCAAAAACTGCAGGGTAATGTCGATTATCCGGAGCACCATTACGAAAGTTCTACAACTTATTAAATATTTATGCAGTCCTATTTTTTCTAATAAATGAAACATCCACATTGCATAACAAATTATTTATTGGTATTATTTTATCATAAATGCTATTGAAAATAGAAGCACGTTAATTAATATTTTGATGGAATCTGTATGAGTAAACCTATTTTGTAGAAAGCATTACATTTATACGAAAACAGGTAATTTGATAAGAAGCTAGCACTCATTAATCCGGATAATCGACGCCAGTGGTATAGCGAACCAGCATGGCCAATAAGCCCGTAATGATTGCCATCTTTTAGGGGCTTTCATTTTCCCCTTAATGTAATAGTCATCGATTTCAGAGATGGCTAAGGCCGACCTTATAAACTTTTAGTGAGCTATAGGCTAGTTTTCGTTGGTTGGCCAATGAGTAGCCTGTTACTGATAGACCCCGACTAGGATGAGACCATCCATCGAAGAGAGGCACTAAGGGGGCCCACATGATCCACGCAGGCTCATTTCTCACGGTTAATATATGGAGGAGCTGGATTTGCCCGTTCAAATCCACGTGGCTAACTGGATTTAGACGTGTCCATTATCGGACGATACACGATGATGGACTCGATCGGTATTTCTCAAGGCTTCCGGCATGGGAATCGTTCCAGGTGTTTTCTCAGCCAACTTAACAAAGACCATTGTTGGAGAAGGAGTAAATGGCAAGTAGGGGTTAACGGAAGAATCGAGAGGCGAAATATACAGAGAAATGACTGACGTGGAATAATCGGTCACATTTCTCCCCTAATTCCCTTTTTCGAGAGTATAATCGAATACATTTTGTATCCATTGGCGTCTAATCAATTCCCAAGTCCGCATGCATTGGTCAACAATGCTCATCCAGCATTCAAAAATACAGAACGTTTCGTATCTTGACAATCCCAATTTTTATTCTGGCCAATGACAGCTTACTTGGAGAAAATGCCAATATGAAATAGGAGCAGCTGTTCTAAAATAATTTAAACGCATGCATTCATCTGATATCATGTTTAGACTTTTTTAATGTATCAGAAGTTCTGATTTAAGGCCGCCACAAACGATCCCCAACATGTAAAGCAATTACACATGTTTGCTTCAAACACTATTATTGCTAAATTTATTATTTTCCGTGTAAAATCGGTTGTCTACTGCAAAAAATAATATAAGCTTGGAAAAAAAGTTATTCAACTTCTAATGGTTATCTTCGGAGGTTTCATTGGAAAAAAAACTTTTTTTGCTTTTGGTTTTTTAAATAATAGTGATATTTTTAAATTATAAAATCAACCCTTATGGACGACCAATCATTTAGGTGAAAAATAAATTTAGCAATTATAAAACATATTTAAAGCAAAAATCTCACGGTGGTCATCAAAGCCGATTTGTCTAACACGTTATGGAAGCATTTACCACAACGGTAAACTAAAGCACTCATGCAGGTTTCCCCTATAGTTAGTCAACACAATACACCTATAAGGGGTTTTTACAGGATTTCGACATCTGCATGCTTGCATAATCGAATGAGAAGTATCATCGCATAGCGACACAAGTATATTGGTCAATACTATTTAAATGACCGTCTTGCACTATCGCCACACGATGGAATTTGAATACTTGGTCGGCCTCTCGTTATTCGGAAACCAAACACTGCATAGACTCACATGGGCACGGCGACCTTACACGTGGTACATGGTCGAATTTTAGCTAACAATTTGCATTTTATTCCGAAAAGGCGAACGAAGTAACCAATATCACTTGCTCCCAAAACAGAAGACCGTGTTGGGATCAACAGCAAGGGGAAGCAGGGATAGAAGGATGGGGCGAGTGGCTATAGATCCACGCTTGAATTTCCAAGTAATTGATTTCGGAGTGAAGGGGCTCCTCATGAAATTTGACATGTAAAAGACTCCTCGCTGCATTATAGATGGTCGACAGATGCCAATCTCGGCCATTTATAGGGGGTTTTCCCACCCTTAAAGCCGTTTCTGCCGGCCCGTTTTGCCTAAATTCATATGTAAGACATCCTGTTATCCATGATAAAACGGTTGAAGATGCAAACACAAAAGCAATACGAGGCCGGCACAGCCAGCCTTTCCTTCTCTATATCAAAGTCATTAATAATTGATAACTCTTTACGGAATAGGAAAACTAAACCGATCTAGCCAACGGTCTAATACATCCGCGATGGAGGAAGATGCGGACGTGCATGCATTATTATTAGCATCGTTTCAGCCGCAACCACCCCCGACCCCCTTCTGCACAATCGTATCTAAAATGCAGAAATGCATCTTGTTGGAAAATGCCATTGTTTTCCGGTGGCAAAATGTAACGAGGAAAGCGACGGTTTTAAAGGAGCAGGAAGGTCAATAGTTGCACTTCTCTCTCGGCTTTCAATTTGCAAAAATATGTTGGGGGATTCATTGGTCGCTCGAATAAACTCTCAGCCTACACTTGCGTTTATCAAAAGAGCCAAATTGATGATTCCGGCCGTAAAACTTTTGCGAGGAATGGCCATCTTGTTATGCGAATTTTTGCAGACAACAATAAAGTGCTTCCCCGCAACAGTAAGATCTCTCGAATCCGGAAATTGCCTGCTTCGGCAAGTTGGGTGCGAGCACTTCACGACGACCTAGACAATGAAGACCAATTGCACTTCGGTTAAGAGACAGTCATTACGTATTTTAAGAAGTCAGAGCTCCCTTAGCCTAAGGGCGGAGTCAAGGAGCGGTGTCCAGGTGATCCGAATCACGCCAGGTCATTACGGTATTTGAGGCGGTGCAGTAGATAAAATACACCAAAGTAATTACCGTAAACATATATGTTTTTTAAAACCTTTCCTTTTTAAACATATTTAGCAGTTTCAAAGAACCCCATTAAGAAAGAAAATTACTAAAAATCCTTATCTTGGAACTTTCTATAAAAACAAATGCGTTGATCATCTTTCAACCTGGTCAGTTTATATAGGTTCTTATCTATTCCTCATCACGTTTGGACTGCAACTGTGTTATAACCCAAACTGTAGACGATAAATTTATTTAAAAAACGCATGTTAAAATATTTGCCTATATTTTGTGAATTCAAGCAAATTTTGCTATATTGTGACCACTTGGTTAATTGGGAATACAGTATGCAATGTAATATTGTAATTCAGTCTTAACAGGTTTTCACATTCTGGACAATAGGACGGTTTTGGAAATTAGTGGAGTCCAATGCTAACTGATGCATATTTAATTCAATTTTTAATTTGAAGCATGACGGATCTGTTATTTCAGTCACGATAATCAATATTAGATTGTTATAATTAAAACTTGGAAAAACTGATTGGAACTGATTTCGTTAGTTTCTTGCAAATTCGATACAAAGCGGCAATACCTATGCTGACATGACGCCACCTATCGGCGACCTTAATTCGCATCAAGAAGGCGAGGAAGCAAACCTCCATCTAAAAATCTACTAATAAACAAGTTTATGGTGACCATGGTGCCACGAGCGACTCTAGCTCCCTCTTCGGGTTCATTTGGGTGTGGAACAGGCGTTTATTTTCATTGGAGCAGAAATGGCGTCTTAATACGGAATTGTCAGCACTATTACATCGAAAACAACAACAACGGTGGCAGCAGCAGCAACAGCAGCAGTCGATATTCATTAAAGCTTCTCCCTTTTAATGTACTTAAATGTATTAACTCGATCAATTTGAAAACCTCCAATCCGTCTCTTAATGAGATTTGAATAAGAAAAAACACACAAAAGAGCTGCAAAAAAGGGCACCGTGCGTCGTGCAGCGTGAGTGCAGCAAGACAGACAGAGTGAATTAAACGAATGAATCAAAATGCATGTTTCATTCTGTGCAATTTCCTACAGAGGGGTTTAACATTAAAAGCCTTTTGCCATCCATCCCCCACCCCCCGCAGGCAAACGCATCAGCGAATAGAAATCCGAAGAGAAAATAGCAGTAGCAGGCTTCCCATTTCTCAAAAACAGTGACCGTCCCTAGATTGGCTTGACTCACTAATACACTAATTTGATTAGAGGATATATACAAAGGCAATTTCACTCGGTCTTACATCAACCTAATTGAACAAACAGCGTTTTCTGGCGGCAATCCCCGAGTTCATTAAGCTAATGATGCCCCAACAATTGAAAACCGGGCTAGTACCCATGTGCCAACCAAAAGGAAGTCTATGTAGCGCCGTACACAATTGGTTTTTTATCTATTTTTCATGTGGCATCATGAGGACAATGTCAATACAGGGTGCCCACATTTATTCGGAATGTTGATGAATGATGATGGAAAGATAAGCAATTTAGCCTTCGGTGGTCACCAGAAAAACAAGTGGCCTAGCTACGTCAGTTTATTTTAAACTCTCAAAATGCAATACAGTTTATTAATGTACATGTATATACTGAATTTGTTTCGATAGTTGTACAGCTGCATTATTGGTGGTAGAGTATTTCGATGAAATTAGGAAAGTCCAAATAGACACGTACATGCACGTGTAAAGTAATAGGTGTACAAGTACAGTGAATATTAATTTGAAACGTGTAATACATGTGCATGTAAATTATAAGCATTGCTTGGATAAGTCAAAGCAATACCAAATATTTATTTTGCGAGTTCCAACTCAAATAAACTTGTTGCAACAGTTTCTAGACGCGTTTCAACAAGAATTATTATTTTTTAAATCTTGGATCAAATATTTTATAAAGGATTTTGAGAAACTTGGTAAAATTTTTGACGCGGCACGATAGACGTTAACGGCGTTAACCAAATCTTCGTGATTTGGGAAATGTCTAAAAAAGATCACTACTGGTAATCACCAAAAGATCCTAATGGATTTTTCCCTTTACCATATTAGGCGAATTCTTCACGATTATTAGTCATACTTTTATATTCTGCTAATGACATTACTAATGGTCGTATAAGGTAGAATGTTTGCGAGTAATGATGAGAATTAAACACGATCGAGCCGACTGATAACGTAATGAATCTTGTTAATGTAATTACTAATGATCGTGTATGGTCCGTTTTAATTATTTTTTGCTAACTGTAAGGAGCAGAATTGAATCGAATGATTTAAATACGAATTCAAAATACAAGATCATAGATAAGACGCTCAACATTGTTTTATAAAGTTACATTAATTCATTATGTGAACAGGCACGAATGAATGCGCGGTATATTTTTTGCTGTTTTATTTGGAAGCGATTCCTCGATAATTCTCAATGAAATAAATACAATTTGAATTTAAACAGTAAATATAAAACGAGTGTACGATACCTTTGTTATTCTTGATAAGCTTAACTGAATGAGCTTAAGACGCCCGGTACACCGTCAATTAGCATACACTGTATTGTGGTGGAGCCCTTCAGTCATACTTCATAATCAAGGAATTTGTCTAAAGCAATTAAAAAAATTCATTGCTAACTCAAAAACCATTTTATCGATAGCACATCTTGCTATTATAATTTTAAATTAACTAATGTACAGCGTAATTTGAAATTGCATCATCATAGAATAACGTATTCGACGACTTAACAACCAACCATTAAATTTGTACAACACTAATTTAGAGTATTTCGATGAAATTATGCAAGTCCAAATAGTTGCTTGCAATCATAGTTTAAAATTTAACGAGTGAAATATGCAAGACTATAATGACCAATAATTACGCTGCATTAATTGTCAACAGTTACTCTGACAAATCTCTAATGGCATTTCGTGTATTTATGCAAATTTCGTAATTAAAATAATAAAATATCATAATAATCTAATGCTGTGTTTTATTAACTTCGACACAATCAACAAAAACACGTTAGACTTCCCTCGTCACCCGCCGATTGAGTAAAAAATGCGATTTTTCATGGTTTTAGCTAGTTGAGCAAAGGTGATCTTTTGATAGGTGTGGTATGTCTATCAAGGTAAGTGGATTTGTCCTTGTTTTTGTCGATCTTGTCGAAGTTAATAAAATATAGTAAAATACTGACTCAATGGTGCAAAGGTGAAATAGTTAACATTTAGACATTCTTGGAGTTTATAATAAAACAATACTAAGAGGCGAGAATAAGTCAGTTGCTCATTTGATTAAAAATTGTTATATCGTTTTTACTTCGTGTGTTTTTTTAAACCCCAAGATGAATGTCTTGATTGTTATGCTCTTAGTCTGTTTGGATACAATTGTAAGTATATTAGTTTCATTTCTGATACACGTTCTGAATGGCTGAACTAGTAATAAATTTTCCGCCAGATTTCAGACCGGTTATTTTATTGCGAGAATGATAAAGACTGTTATTCTAATGAGTGCTGCGCCTTTCACTTCACCGGTGAAAGCAAAGTGTAAGTCCTAAAAGTTTTGCCAAGATAACTTTCTATAAGTCGACCATATGTACAATTGTATCACTTGACCACAAATTCCAGGTGCCGTGCCATGGGTGACCACGTAGGTGATGTCTGTGGAGGCCTCCACTTCTGTACCCGTTGTACCGACTACCTTATCTGCGTTCCCATAAAGCGACCGAGCCATGAACCAAAGGAAGCCTTTGAGGACCCCGAATACGCGACTGTGCTCTGCCCTTTTGCCGCTAACGGCACTTGCCAGAAAGGTCCCAAAGCTTGGCGAGGGTAATGATTTGTGACGCTTCTATGAGATACATTTCAATGCTTGACGATTTATACTTTCGTTTTTAAAACTGTAGTTCGTAGTTCAATAAAAAGTTTCAATAAAATATTTCTTAATATTCATATATTCTTAAGACCTGTATAGAATGAAATTATGCGTGTTGACCGAACTAGTCTTACTTAAAGAGGTAAACTCTGATCTCAACGTGTTCTAGCCTGGCTAAAAACTACATTTGATTGTACTTACGGTTTCCTTCTTCTGGAATTCTCTTTCTAAAGAAACAAAGTGACGCAGGCATGCTTCTGAATGTACATGCAGGTCAAGTTAAAGGCAACGATAAGTGGGCAGACATAACTCTTTATTATAAGTTACAGCTCTCAAATTGGCACTCTACATACTACCACTGCTGTGACTCACGAACATGAGAATTCTCGATTGTGCTCGTATTTTTTCTTTGGTCAATTTAATTCGTTCTAGTGAAGCACGCTTGTTTCTTTCACAATGCTTTAATTATCACTAGAATCATCTGGCTAGTCTGCGTTTCACGAAGCCTGCAATGAGGTTATTAGTTCTCCTGTACAACCCCCTTCTTACTCAAAATTGACATGTCAAGGTCCTCCACCTAAAAGTCATGCAGATCTAATTTACGGGCCAAATTGGCCCTGAGGACCTAGTATAGGCCACCCCATACAGTATGTTTATGCCCAAAATCCATTTGCGGTGTACTTGTCGCAAATGTTCAGTTACTTTGAAAATCGTTTGATTTTAATTAATTTCCAATGCAAGCTGCGTTTTCTGACAAAAGCTGCAAAACTTTTGTTTCTTTTTGGCTTAAACAATCGCGAATGTTCCTATTTCTGCATTATCGGATATTTTCGGTACGTAAATGTACAATGTATGTGTATTGCTGCGTCGACTGGCGTATAATAAATACGCGTTAAGAGTGAGCCTAATGCGAGCTTTTCCATTTCGGCAATCCAAATGTATAAAAGGTGTTCCCGGCTAAAAGCAAATTTCAAAAGCGTGTTTAAATTGTGCGCACAAAAGGCTTCGGTGTCGATCAATTTCTCTCCTTTGAAACGGGCAATGAACAGAAGCTTTTTAGACACGAGTCTCGCTTTCATTTGGCGCTATTTAAACGGATTTCAAACGACTTCCACTTAACACGGAAACAATGCATCCGATTTTACTTCCCAATTCAGAGAGCCTAACCCCCATTCAACTAAAAAGGTTGCGTTTCCTCAATGGCGGAAAAAATACTGTTCTCCTTGCTAGAAGCATGCATACCGTACATTGTATTAAGGTCGGAGAGAGAAAGTGCTCAAACGTCACTGCTAGAAAGCTTATGCCTATATACATGTAGAAGCCTATATAGAAAACCGCTAGTTACCTGAATAAATGTGTTATCAAATTATAAGAACAGGTGCGTGGGTGCGATTGTTCCTCCTATCATGCCTGCCGTTCCCAGTGATCCTTGGGTTGCAAAGATCATAAACACCAATGCACTAGTATTAGTAAATTTATTTTTCATCACGTAGAATTAGTCATTCACAATGACATTGTTACATTCGTGAAATCATTGAAGTAGCTACTTGAACGTTAACTTCTTTACATGTTAAATATAGCGCTTAAACTGTATTGGGAATGAACCTAAATACTGATTTCCCACCTGTTATACACTTATTACAAGCAGTGCAACTTATCGCGAGGAAAACAACAGTAACCGTTCTTAGCACATTAAGGAAATGATGAATGAACTGGGTTTTCACGTATCTGAGGGCATTATACTTGACGAAATTAACATGAATTAACATTAAAGCCTCTTGTTTAGCCTAGAATAGCTAGCTTAGGGCGATCAATATTCATGCCTTCTATTAGATTCCAAATCAAAGACTAAAGCCATATTTAGTATATTATTGTTGTAATGACTGCTTCAATAGTGTTCGTTTAAAAATCAACAAAAATGTTATCTTCTATCATCCGAAACGAATTGGTTTAAATTCGTTTAACAAACTGATTAGATTGTTAATGATGCTTGGCAATACTTAGTTTAACAATAATGGTGACCATCAAAATGCGGTGGGAACCACTAAATAAAAAAATCAAGCACAGAGTGCCCTTCTAGCAAGCAAATTCCACTAACAAACTTGTATTGCTACGCTGCCTATTTCTAGGTTCAGTATTTATCGGTTCATGCTTCAAGTAGGGATGATTAAAAAAGGTTTTAATCGCAGGAATTGTTACCATTCATTAAAATACCTTTGGTATTCATCGTATTGTGATGTGCCTGTTTACTGCTTCACCGAGAATGGAGCGCCCTCTACGTGAGAGTGCTACAGCAATTCTCACTCAGCATCGACAACACTCCACGTAAGTATACCTTAGATAATATGTAATCAGAATAATGTAATCTGATCTCTAGAGCAGTGGTCCCCAACCTTTTTATCGCCGCGGACCGGTCAACGTTTGATAATTTTACCGCGGCCCGCTGAGAGGGGGACGTTGATTGTTTATAT
>JAQIXS010000709.1:0-40007 GCA_034700785.1 Rossiulus vilnensis | reverse complement strand
AATTGACACTACAATCACCTCTGTAGGTTCATTGAATAAATTAATATGATTTTTCAAAGTTGTAAAGTCCTTTTTGAAACACCCTGTATTGAGGGAATGGAAGCACTTCCTCGCAGTCCACCCTTAATTTTTCAAAACGATTTTTCCTGATAAGTGAATTCTTTTAACTAGTTCTGTTTATGCATTATGCAAATGTGAAGTGCACCATTCTACGTGCTTCCGCCTTTCACCTTTTCCGCCTTAAGTACACGTACTTCCACCAGAACAGGCTTAGTGCGTGTAATTATGCTGTTCCAAATGACGAAGGTTTAATGCGAGACACGTTGTGGATGAAATATGTATGCGTATAAAAAGACCGTGTCGCATTTTTCACGCTGAAGCGATCCGTTATACATACACTGGATTAGGACAGTTTCTTAATTATTATTAGGTTGGAAACCCGCCTGCCAATTTAGGCTAACGAGTTTGAAATTTTTGAAAATGATGCAGGAGCTTTCCGTTTTTTTATTACCTGTATTGATATTCAATCGGCTCTGCGAGCTCTTTGCTGGTGACACGTTTAATCGGAGCATTTAAGGGGTACGCCTTTTAATTCGCTGAGACATTACACGTGCGCTCGAGACAGGGCTTAATTGCCCCATTTTCAACAATACGAGCAATTTTGTTGAAATTAAGGTGAGCAGCTAGTTAACCGAGAAATGCAAAGCTTTGAAAAGCATGTTACGTTCTTCGAGAAATTGGATTTTTTGATTCTGTAGGCTGTGAATACGGTAACTACAATTCAATTTTAAGAGTCGAGCGCACCTGGAAAGTCAGGGATGGTTAGAGGAAGTCAGGGATAAGAGAAATGGGCAGGGATGGTCACTGGGATATGCACTGAATTTTGATTGGCAATACCATTGGAAGGTGCTCTAAGCAGTATTAGTATTTTCGTTTATTTCACTGATAGGAATGTAATTGCCTAGAAATTACTAGAGCTGGAAACAACTGATTATTTGTTGTTTTTGCTACGAAATTTATTTTCAAAAAGTCAAGGGAATTTACGTGGGTTGGTCAGGGAATGTCAAGGAAATGATTTGGTAAATTTTAGCACGAACCCTGAACTTAGTACCATAATGCGAACAAGGATATGCCATGTGGTAGGGGGTGCAATCCATCAACCCATGTTATTTATTCAGTTATTTTTTCTCGCATAGTGTGTGGAAAAACTAACAAATTTTAACAGGACCTGAACTCCGATCGTTAAACTTCTAATCAGTGGGTAAACTGAGATTAAGGCAACCTGCCATGACTTTGACTGCGGCCAATTTACTTGGAATTGTTAATTTTACGGACAAATACTACCCTCGCCAAATTTATGCGCGTTTTTATGTCCCCCTTTTACGGTTCACGGACTCAACATTTAACTGGGTTGCTAATCAAATTTAAAAATCCCAACTCCTCCATTGCCTTTCAATCCGTTATGGACCCGATCTGGAAGGATTGCGGCAGTTAAGATTATCAAATTCAGTGAGGTACGCCTCAAAAGTCATCAGGAGTTTTGAAGCGTGTCAGTTTGCACAATTTAAGAATAAAAAAACACTTTTTTTTTCTTTTCGGAAAACTATAACTTCAATGTATATGAGAAAAATCGTTGTTTGTGATAGTGGTTAGCGTGCAAATGACTAAACAGCGATTTTTGCATGCTGTACATGTATTCCAAAAAGACAAATTTATTATGGGCTTCAGGATGTATTGGCTCATCGGCATTTGTGCATGTGATGAAAAGTAAGATTAACTTCATCTAGACGCATGCTGATAACGCCCGTCTGTACAGCATTGACGTCATTTTTATAGGGCTACCTTCCATTATTTGTACCTCAGGTAACTCTCGAGCTTTCTTCCAAACCCCTTTCTCTTGCCTTGTTTTTGACATTCGCGTTGAAGTTAACCTTGTTTGATTTCTACACTTTGCTAAGTCCAGCTGCGGTCCACTTAACTGTTGGATAAACGGCTTTAGAGTGTGAGGTAGCCATTGATTTTGCTCTTTTATCAGGATCCGATGACCCCCTTAGCCAATTTTGAGTCCACCTTATCCTGCGGATTGATCAGCTGTCCTTGATTGATTATAGAGCAACCCGAAATATCCATGAACCGTTGTAGAATAGTTGTCATTGAAATAAGAATAATGTGTGCAGCTGAAAGTCTAGCTAGATATTTAGAAAAATATGCATATATATATTCCACTAGTATCTGTCAATATTGGAAGATATGAGTTACTCTGGAGACTAAATTTAATGGCTTGATGAACTTTGTCTCCCAGTTCATTGTTGTCCTTTTGTGGATCGAAATTTACTTAACATTCACAGGTAAAGCTAACCTGTTGGAATTGGGACAATTATTACATACTTAAAGCATAGCTCTTATTTTTATCGTATCTTTATGTATGAGGGGTATTTTCATATCAACAACACACGTTACCACTCAGTTTAACTGAGCACGAGTCTTGGGTCAGACTTAAGTAACTTAATCACGATAAACTGAACTCATTTAAAAGTAAAATTAAATATACATGTGCATGTTAATTAAGACAATTAACATTTACGAAATGCCAAATGGCCGTGAAGTGAAATCCAAGTACCCAATTTTATAGATGGTTACCAAATCGTATAGTTGATCAGTAACCAACATGATCATCATATTGAATTCCCAATAAACCATGATTATATCTTCGGAGTGAGTGCCCTCCAGCATGTACTCCAATGACAGTAATTGACAGAATTTCTGTAATTGGATTGGAATGATTGGAAAAGGTGAGTATGAACCTCAAAAGGTGGGCACAATGTAAGCTAATTTGAAAACGCTTAGCGTTTTTCTTTCTTGTGCATTTTGCGTGAAATCGGAAGTTCCACCTGCACGTGATAATGACGTGCATGACCACCGTTGCTCGACTTTTTTACCATGGAGGACGACATTCGATCAATTACACGTTTTGTTTAGTGTTTTGTCTTTGTATAGCTTCGTGCAAAATGTGCTAAGGTCTATATGCTCCGGATCCCCAAAATCCCTTTCTTACGCCAAAATCTGCGAAGCGAACCAACCGGTCGGTCGACTTGACTCGCATTCCTCAAAAATAGGGTCACGAGGTTGGCGTATAAAAACGCACCTGCTTGAGCGACTAGCGGTCACAACTCTGAAAGTGCTTAGGCAGATTGGACACCTTTACCTCTGGGTGCTTTTGTAGTTTGTGCCATCTCAGCCGTTGAATTGCACCGAAACCGAGCATCACTAACGAGCGAGGTGCCGAGGAGAGCGCATCCCAGTTGCCCACGACTGGTAACGATTATCACCGTGGACTGTGTACGATAATCGTTCTTGCCATCAGGCACTCTTCCGGATAAACTATTTTCGAAACAAAATGTGGCTAAGGTATGAATATCACTTTTCCTAAATGCATGTAGTTTCTAATTGCGCTCGTTCGGCCATTTCTGTCTTTTGCGGTTTTGCTCTTCTGAAAAAATTGCCAGTTGTCATATTAATACCAACGTGGAATTGGACAGTTTCAGAACAAATTCAGTCAATGGAATTACATGAACTTTCTGTCTAATTGCTGAACATAGTCTGCGTTGATGTATTGTACACTGTACATTCGTGATGGATTATTGTGGCATATACTTTCTTTCAAATTGAAAGTAGATAGATTATTCAATTTCTGTACAAGTATAATTTGAATTTCGACAGCGTTGAACTTCCGTGAAATTGTTCTTTGAGTTTGTCACAATTTAATCTCCGTTCATTCCGTTTTGATAATTGAATTTTTTTTGTTTTGATAAAAATATGCATGCATGTTGATAACTTGTCTCTTTAATTATTTTAAATGTTTTTTATTCTTAAATGGTAAATTATTGATTTTTCATGAAGTTTTCTAACCGGCACGTTATATTTGCCAATGTTTAAATAGTAAAAAAGTCATTCTAATTTATTTTCTTAGAGAAACTTTTAATGCGGATATCTAATATTTGGAATAGCTATGACATAGGGGTTCAATTTTGAATTTATTTTCAATAAACACTGTCGCGTTCACTTCGTTCATTAAACGACAAGTAGATTTGATCAATTTATGAACTTAATTATCTGTTAGAAAATCATACTTAATTTGTGTCAGTCATATTAGTATTGGATTTTAGAATTGAATTAGAGGTTAATATATTTAACCATTTTATTAGTAATATCGGTTGAAGTAGTTTTTATAAACTTCCTCATCACCTAATCTAAAAAATCCGGCTGTTTAATTTGCAATGGTGGGAATTGGACACATTTTGGCTAACTGGAGGCGAGAATTCCAAACGAGGTTATGAGTTATGATTGCGTAAATCACTAATGTGTAAAAAAGCTGCAATTATTTAATACAATGGATTTTCTAAACGGAAATTAGGTTTTATAATGCATTTACGCTAGTGCCTGATCGATTTTTATTGTTGAGTTCTTATATACAAAAGGTAAAATAAGGGTTATATGCACGGTTTTTTCATTTTTATTTCAATCTATTTTTTTTACGACTATACGTGCACATACACGTACTCAATAGTATTTGGACTTGCTAAATGATTTGACCTAAAATCGCTAGTATTTACGCACTCTCATGGCCGGCTGCACAGATACCACGAGAAATATATACCAGATTTAGAGATGGTTTTAAATGAGTAGATACTGCTCATCATTATCTTTATAATGACACATTGACAACACTTTGCGATAGTGCTTATTAATAAACATGCATGTACATTTGCAAATACAATAGTTACAAATGCATTGCAGCTAAGATCTCCATAACATGTCTGAGGTAGTTCAACGGTACAAGTGGAAATAATGACTGTACCATAAATTTATTTGAAATCAATGAGAACGTGTATAGGACTAGCTAACCGTAGGTTTATCTCTGTATTTACAAATAACGGTACCGCGCATTTATAGATGTATATTCCAGAAGCCCATTTACTTTATTAAATATCACTGTTTTTAATCCTTATTCAGGTCACGTCTCTTTAAAATTAATCTTAATCAGTAAAATATTCCCCACTCCCTATGAATTGAATATGAATAACACATTAAATGTACAATTTTTACAATGCATTTGAAATTAAATGTATTAATTCTTGCAATATTAAAAATATACTAATTAAATGACGATTGAGTTATTTTGTCTAATTAACGGTATTCCTAACCTACGGTGATTTCTAAACCTAAGGATGGAAAACACTGATTTTAACTTATAAGTGTACCAGTTTTAACTTGTGACATTTTCATTTAAAAAGCACATTCGCATATGTTTCAGAGTAGGCAAAGAAGAAGATCCAACAAATGAACATCACATGTACAATTTTATTTAGCGTGTATTTCATCGTGGTCAATAGTCGACCTAGAAGAAAAATGACCTAAATTTGATGAGTAATGAACAAAACACGAATATGTGCGCAAACCAGCATTTTTCAAGGATGTCTGCAAATTCATTGGAAATTTTGAGCACGTTTGTCTTAAAAAAAACGGTATGAAGGCGGACAATATAATTAGATCTTGTCCTGCGCAGACTGTTGGGAGCATGTAGGTCAGTTTTTATCCTCCTGAAACGGTTCCTTAGTATTGATAAAGTACCGGTTGTCAATGAGCAGGGTAAAAAACAAAACACCGGCAACTACGGTATTTTGTATAATGAAAAGAATGTCTTTACAATGGGTGTCTAGCAAATAGCCACATTTCACGAAGTTTATGCTGCTTGCAATTAATATCATATTTTTACAATCGATTTAACTTTTAATGCATTCGGTAATGTTGTAACATCAGGAAATCTTCACATGCATGTAGATTTCCAGTGGTTTTTACAGCAATTCCTGCTCTCTCAAGCAAGTTTTAAAGTGCTTAAACGCAAATTGAGATGTCAAGACGCCTGTTGTTAGTGTTATGTGCATGTTGTTTTGCAAATTATTCAGTTTATTAATGACATCGAATAAACACGTGGGTCCATTCTTTTGTAAATGTCAAAGTATATTTCTTCTTTCCGCTTTGGTCAGTGACCTATCCAAGACTAAATAATTACTCATACCCATGAAAATGAGTACTTTCACTGTGTGCCGTTTTTGGTATTTTGGGAAGCACCTTATTGCAGCTTGGGTGGAACCCATTTGTTTTTTCAAGGCTGCATCCGGGCGTGACGTAATATTGCAAAGTTATTATTCAATGTTTGAATTTGGGTTGCGCACCCTCAGGTATAAGATATAGCCACGCAGATGCTCAACTTTAAGCATTTCGAGTTCAGGACAAATGCGAGACCCACCAAAAATGCAAATTTGACTAACTGCTGTTTGGATAAAACACTTGCATTTATCTTTGGTATCAGTTATTATTTGGAAATATTTCTCTCGCTGTTATTTGGGTTAATGTGTCTTTTTCATTTTTGAATCAAGGATATTACCAACGCCTCACGGACCTGGCACTCCATGAATAAATTATCCCAACACTGTTTTAATTCAAAATCCTTCTGCATCACTTGGATATTTTACAAGCATTCCCTATAATGTCTACATTATTATAGGTTGGACTTGCTTTGCCTTGGGAGGCGCTATGACTGGCGTGGTTGGGTTGCGGTTGGGTTTCATCACCGATTTTATATACCAGTGTGTACTTTTCTGAAGTTTCTGAAGTATTTTGTGTGAAGTATTGGCCTACGGCAGAAAATGTTTCAAATCTTATTGTTTATTCAAGAACTAGTGCCTTAAAGGAAGTCTTATACTCATCAAGGATAAAATTTATTACATTAATGCTAATTTAATGACTTCAAGAAACAATTGTCCACATTTAAATCAGTGTATTTTCAATGACTTCAACGACCTTTTGATACCCTTTATAATTAACCATTAAACATCGAAGAAGACATGTATTTCGGAAAAGTAAAGAAAATTTGCAGTGCAAACTTTGAAGCAGAAGGTCATAATCAAGTGTAGGTAAATGCACAGTTGGCGAAGCACATGTGTATGGAGAACAAACAATAAGGTTAAAACTGTTGTACGCTTACAGTTTCATTTCTTGTAATGTTTAAAATTATTCTGTTGGTTATTTAGCTACATGTATTTCACTGTAATTAATGATTAAACTTGTCATTTCGGATAATCTGCCAAGTTTATTGCTAAATGATGTAGACCACCAGGGTTATGGGCCAGCAGTCACTCTCTGCAAATCAATGTTAGCCTTCACAGATTGGCTTTATTGCAAATTATCAACAATGGTCACGTTTTGAATTTGGAACAGTTCATAGAACTTTTCGGAAGTTTATGTCCGGCTTCTAGGAAAGTGTGTGCAGTTATTTCGGTACCAATTTAGGTTGGCGTTGTTGAATTTGTAATCATCTTAAGTAGTATTTTAGTCGGCGGTACTCTTGACATAGTTTACCCTTTACATGATGCAAGTTATTGTATAATTTCCTCATTGCACAATTTGATGTTTTGGGATGGTTTTCATTAACAACGAATGGTTATCCTGGATGTATCTGAATGTGTCGCTAGTGACATATATCGTTTTCAGGTTTAGGGTCGTGAACTGCTTACGAGATCGGTCGCTTAGACATCATTGTACTTTAAGTGTGTTGCTACTCGTGATGCCCTGGAATTTTCTGCCTGAATCTAGAAAAACTGAGAGCTCATGACTCTGAATTAGATTTTATTTCCACAACAGAGACATGAGACATTGTCTTAAAAATAGACAGAGAACAAATAAGTTTAGAGGAGGTAATTCATTATGTGTTTGAATTGATTCTTGAATTTTTAACATTGTCTTTTAAATCCCGAGATTTCATCTTAGCAAAGCATGAACATCATTGACTGCAAAGAAAGTATTGATGAATTTCAAAACGTTTTTCAATGTTATTGTATTTCCAACTTTAACATCATTAAAGATGATGAAGAAAAACCCATTATTTCTTCGTTTAATTTTTTTTCAAAAACGTGCACTTTATTGTGAACATTTTTATAATGTACATGTATGTATGAAAATTTAGGTTAGTTTTTGGAAAAAAAGTTGTCTTTATTGTTAAAAGTTTTATAAAAATATTGTTAGAATGCATTTAAGGTGCACTATGCTCCATTAATTGAGAAAGTCGCTTTGTTGTGTAGTTTTAATTTCACGTTTCCCTTTCAAAATTCCGCAGCGGCTGTTTTTGTGAGAAGAATAACTTCTTTACATCAGCACTGTATTAAAACTTGTTCACATTTTCTTATTGTTAAGCATACCTGCATTCATTATGGCAGTATTCCATCTATAATTAAGAGAATTGTTGACAGGGTTTCGCCATAAATAATGAACAGTAGGCCAATCACATCAACTAGACATTGCCAGATTAACCATCGCTGCACTATTTATTTTCCGGAAATGAGTATCTGCTCGAATACATCATGTCGATGTTACCGAAGACACTGGAGGGTCTCATTGGCCAACATCTATGTCAGACTGCAATGTAGTTAAACAACATCAGCAATTTCGATGTGTTTTTGCAAGTAGTGCCCTATTTACTAGAAGATTATTTTGGTGATTTTGTAGTTATTCAAAAATGACGTGACAGTTTGAAACGTACATCAGGTGGTTTTAGAGGTGAGTGTCATTCATGCGATGGTGATGTGTGAATGCTCTGTAACCTGTCATGTTTTTGGGGGTAGTGGGACAGGGCAGTTGCCTTGAAAACAGGAAAATTTTGGCATTAAATCTGGTGTTGTTGCCCAGTTACTCGCAAATAGTGGGCATTACGAAATTAAAATGCTTTTTTGTGAAACATTGTGAATTTGAAGGAAGGCTAATTTCTATGGATTTTTATTTATACAAAGAAATGATATCTTGCTAAATATGAGGATTCTTGATAACAGCTGATTCTTTTAATTTTTCTTTTACTAAGAAGTTGAATCGTTACTTGTAGTATTTCCAAAATAATACATTTCAGGTAATTTGAATAAAGTGGATTCAGATAAAGATCATATTATGATAATTATAAAAATCACACTTGCAAATTCTTCATTTTATTGAATCTTCCATGACTTTTATTATTATTATGGTATTTATTTGTTTTGTGTGCGTAAAGATTGACGCATCTTAGAATGTTATTAAAACAAGACCACAAATAAAGGACTTAAATAAAGTTCATTAAAGTCCGACGCCAAAAGGATGCTTTTTTATAGATAAAGTTATAAATAAGTTAGAAATGTTTAAATTAAAAAAATAACTCCTACTCCTATAGTGGACGACAAGGGAAAAACATAATAAGTATTTGAAGCAAAATGTTTAATTTGTATGCATAGTGAGCATTATTTTGGCTCAACCTTAATAATGATGGAAATATTTTATTCATATTTTGTACAAAGAAGCAAGCAAAATACATTCTTCATACATTCTTATGAAATGACCTTTTCATTTTATTCTAATTTTATAATTGCCACTGCGAGGTCCTGTCTTTGTTTAGCACTTTAGTTTGAAAGCTAGTGGTTTCTATTGATAATGAAAAAGCCTTGATTACAAATGTCATATGCGTGTTTTCAATCACTCCATGCTTCAAATTCCCAATTGTCAGTTCTGTTTCGAACACTGATAGCTTTCCAGGTACGACCTAGATAGATTTCAAAACGAAACCCGATTTTATTCAAAAACATGCACGAGCGTATAATTCTAGCAAAACTAGAAACAAAATTAGCCTACCCATAATTTTTTTCTTTACCCGTTGCAGCTGGTTATTTTTCATGTATGTCGTTTTATAGCGCAATAATTGATTTGGTATTATGGAGCGTAGGGGGTGCAAACGCACTTAATTTAATTGGTAGTTCTTCCGTGACGTGAACAAACGTACAAATTACAACTTGTTATACGTTTTTATATTTTGTTTCATGTCGTGGGCAATGCATATTTATCGCCTCACTATGTAAATCAAACGAGCATTTTATGTCTGACTGCTTCTTGATCAGATTATATTGTAGTTGCAGTATTTCGTCGCATATATTCAATCGGTTGGAATTTCACGCTTCAGTTGACTCATCATTCCTTATTTATTTTCTGTTGGCTTCCGCAATGATTTCGTACCTTGTCCGGGACAGCTTCTGCGCCTCTATTTAGGCTGATGTCCCTATTTCAACTAACTCGTTGATGAACCTAGATACTTGAGTTATACACGTGACGTTGAGAATGGCGACATGAAAGAATGGACGTCTGTTACATGGCGAAGTACAACAGAAAAACATTTGCTGAACTGGTTTTGCGCTATTTAGATCGAAGAGCCCGCTCGTCACTTGGTTGAATTGCTCTCCACCAGTTTGAAATTAGGAGTTAGTTTACTTGTTTTTTTGTGGCCCTGATTTACCGTATTTCACACCGTCTCGCAACCTTTGTGAACCCTGGAAACCAGCACTTTCTCCTCTTTCCTGCTAAATTGGCACCCTGGATATCTTAGAGTGAGTGGCCTGGTTTCACAGGCAGTAAAGTTGTCCACAGTAAATTAGCGTTTTAAGCCAGACGCAAAATGATCCTACCATGCAAAACCAATTACACGTTTTTGCTTTAAATAATTTTTATACGTGTAATTGCTAAGTTTATTTTTTTCAGTATAGTCTTGTATTGGTCTACTAGGGTCTGCGTCATTTTTTTTTATAATTTGAACATGTCCAATTTATTTATTAAACTTCCAGTGGTTGCATAACTTTTTTTTTCAAATACATTTCACTTTTTTTTTATAAACGAACAGGGCATTTTGAATTTACAAAAATAATATAGACTTTAGTGGATGACCAATTCTACACGAGAAAAATTAATTTAACAATTATGATAAGTATTTCAAGCAAAATACTCAATCTTAACCAAATTTCCTCAATACTAGCTAAACTGAGACTAAATCGAACAAGCCTATTGGCTTTTCGGAATATTTTATTGGGTCTGCATTTTAGGTACCCGGCCTATAGGAGCTTCATTGCCCCGAAGACCTGAATAGTGACATTTCATATTCACCTGCAAAGGTTTTGTGTCCAAAACCATGCGATTGCATCTTGTCAACAGGACAGACAAATAGACATTCCTTTTTATAGATATACTGCATATGAGATTGTTACTAACCACCGATTACATTTGTTAAGACGCATGGTGCTACCATGGAAGCCAAAAAAGAGAAAGCTGTATTTTTATAAATCAAACTTCGACTCTGTATGCTAGGAAAATACAGTAGAACAAGATCTGAACGGACTGAGGTTTACCCATTTAGCCTAGATAGGTGCAAAGCGTGTTTTTCTCTGCTCCAGTTAGCAGTTAGCAGGTTTTTATTTTATTTTTTGATTCCCCCTTTCAAATATGCATATATATGATTAAATTTACATTGTATTACGGTACAGCTTTTCAACTACATATTCAGATATATTGTATTTTCGCACCAAAACATTGATTTGGGACTTCACTTTTCAGCTCTTTCGTTTCAAAAATAACATGTCATGATTCATTATCACTCATTTGTCGAAAATTGTCTACTTGTTACGTTATTTGTGCAATTTAATTTAACGATGCATAATACGGCCATTCATCAGCTGGGGCTCTTGGAATTATAACGTTAAATTCATTGTTGATATTCTTCCCCAACAATTTCGTAGTTTATTCCTCAGGGTTAGCAAAAGACATTCGTTTTCATAAGACATAAGTTTGTATTTGTTATACAATAAAGTGGGCGCTTTTTTGTACCGTTGTGTTCAGTTTGGACCTTATATCGATTCTTTTATTCCCTATGCTTGAGTACATTTCAAAATTTATGCTGGATTATTTTTTATACATTATCACCTGCCATTCCACTTCCTGTTTCGCAAATATGTTGATATGGGATGCATTTAATTTAGGTTATTTTTAGATAAATTAGATCGACGTTTTTGAAAAGCTTGACACAACTTGCGTGATGCACACACAAATGATGCATGGCTGACCGAGGAAAAAATGAGTTTTTAAAAAAAAGTGAATACAATTTAAATCGCGTATACAAAAGGTTATGAAGTCATTAGTTTACAAGTGCCAGTTTTAATTCTATTTGAAGATGGATGATGTTTTTCCTAAAAACGTAATCATGAAAAAGCCTTTTCTAGTAATCATGAGTTTTGTTCAAACCAAACGCATAATTTATTTGATCTACATCTGTGCAAATTATACTCCGAAATGACAACTTGCAATTTCGTAATTTCATCAGAATCAAGACCGTTGCATCTAAAGCGTAGCTATTTTTTTGTATACATGTCATGCTGCATGGATGGATGTACTGTGTTTTGTGTAGGATGATTTCCTGGTGACCTAATAGTTGTCCACCCAACTATCCTGGTGTGCGGTATTATTGTCATTTAATCGGAATTTTAAGGAAAATAAAATTCGGTATTCGGCCGTAACTTTGGGAAATTATTGTTAACATAAGGAAATTATTTGATAGAATGCTTTTGCTTCCAACTATGAAATTCGCTATGTTCCACTTTGCTTTTACTGTAAAAGCACAATGGCATAACATCTTATTATTACATAAATAACTTTCTAAATAAACTAGATGTTAATTTAGCGTAAAATTGGTGATTTTATAAAGCACTAAAAAATGGAATTCTGTAGCTGTGAAGGAACAGCGTAACGAAATAAGCCACCCTTCGGTGCTCATATGTGTTTAATTATCAAATTATAAAGTTTCCAAGTGCGAGAAAGCAGTTTAAAATTTCGTTTTCATTCTGTTTGAAATAAGACATTTCTTATACATGAAAGACCAGGCAATTATTTGCGGTTTTAGATTCTTCAGTATAAGACGAAGGTACAAAAAAGGACGTAAAGCATATAGGGTAAATTTCTGCATTTGTTGCTTTTCGATGATAACTTATTTAAAAGGCATCGTAGTCATGATTTATTGGCAACTCCAATATTGTTCAAATTAATAGTCATTTCCTTAATTCGCTGCTATCCTCTTCTCAAATGCCTGCATCGTCCTTCCCAGAGTTCTGGTGGTATCTCACATGCTGGGATGTGGCCTTTCAGACATGACATTTTATCAAACAACAATGCAACTTTTTTTTCCTTTTTATACAGTAAAACGAAATCAGGCTGATGCGAAAACACCGGGAACATGAACCTCGTTTTTTGAAAAAAAAATCACTGTAACACATGTTAGTTTAATTGTTGTAGGAGACTGGGTCATGCAAGGATCCTGGCAAGGCTTAGGGGGAATCACACGTTTTGCAAAACAAAAAAGCATAAAACGCCATAAAATCATTTAGGTGGGAATTTTATGACATGCAGCTTATTCTATTCTGCATTTCGTGAACTGTTGGCGGTATTTTTATCTTGATAAAAGTTGAGCATAAAATCTTCCCATTGCATGCACTTCTTTGTGCTAGTTATGCTCATAACAACGTCGAAAAACAGGCATCGGCTGAAGCTATTTAATAGTTGTTGTCCTTTTTAAATATTTTGGCCTGCAACTATAGGGCAGGGTCTTGTGCAAAAAACAATTGCGAGTGGGGAAAATTGACCCTGAATAATCCAGTGTGTTGAACTGTAAAAAACAACAACTTTGAATCGTCACAAACGGAAACAAAAATGTTTGAATTATTTGTAATTTAACACTCTTGTACAGTTTTTTCATGCTGACGTCATTTGCTGGAAGTCGCTCAGAATGCTTATGGCCATTATTTGTGCCAATTTGTAGGTTTGAAAATCTTTAAGGAGGTTGTTTGGAAGAGGATGTTGCTTTGGGGGTTGTACTATCTCAAATTGGTCATCTCTCAGAAAGAATTTAGCACCTTGTGAATTCCGGTTTTAGTTAGAATGAGTTGGTTAAAAAGGGAACTCGTTTGTCCCATTTCACTTTCTTCTTTAATAATTTAACTGTCGGGACTTGGCAGCTTCGTATTGCCGATTGTTTAACAAAATCATATCTGTTTAGGCCTACTTAGTTCTGGATGCATAGATATAAATTGTTGAAAAACCTGCTTTAAGACCTACATTTCTTTACGGCTAGTTATAATATAAAAGTGATGCCAAAAAAAAGAAGCAAATGTGTTCATTAGCAGCCGTTTTCGGCAATAGTAAAATAGGTTATAACTAGCTTTATTAAGTTTAAGTAATAGGTTTCAAGAAATACAGTAAAATAGTACGGTCTCTGAATTTAAAGTGCAATTTGGTACATGTACGATTTTTTTTATGTACCATTTATTAATTTTTTCACATTATTTGCACAACGCTGAGTAAAATTTAAAAACCCTGTATATACTGCAATTGTAAAACGTGTTATTCAAAAATAATGCAACCAACAATATTCATCCTTTGATAAATTAGTTCACTTGAACTCTAAAGCAGTATGTCTGGTTATAAATAATGCCCAGGCACATCAGTTTGGGCCACATTCAACTGTATGTTACACTTTATTTTGCACTGTCCTTGTTAAATAATATACATTACACGTATTGCTGACAATATTCTTGCCCTTTTCAGGCAATAAATGGTCTGCCTACAGGGGGTGATGAATGCGGATGCTCGGGCATATACATGTGCATGTTGCTTGGCGTAAAAACATCTTAGCTTAAATTCTGGTCCACAGCCATAATTGCTATACAGTCAAGGTAATCCTGCATCAAAATTCACTTTCATTAGGATGTCTCATTATAAACATGCAAATTGAATTTCGCCACAAATTTATTAGGGTGCCCAAAACTAGGTGAACTAGCTATGTTTTCAGCTTGAAATTTCCCTCAAGGCATTTTATTATTATCGGAATGCATGGAAAAATCGATGCCAGCCTGTGCATCAAACTATTTTTATCTCCATAGTTCGTGCTCTTTGAAGGAGAACATAAAATGTAGCTTTCTGAATGTATGCGGTAGATATGATGTTTAGAAAGGAAATAACAGATACAATAAAATCCGTTAGACGTTTCTACATATTCAAGAAAAATGCATATTGTGTAAATCTTTACAGTTTTCTCCCAAACGACTTGTATCTGTTACCCGTTTGGAAGAAATATCTTGTCACGCTATGAAAGTATTTTATCATACGAAACAGTGTCAAAATGTTCTATAAAATGCCTGCTAAAGCAAATATTGTAGATATTTGGATCTACAAATGTACTCCTGCGCTGCATGTGACTTTGAAATGTTGTTTAAAAAGTGTTAGAATTGAAAATGAAATAGCAACAAATACACTTGCAAATCTACATCATTTCAATATTCTGTATTGCTTGAAGGCATATTTCTGTTAAACCGGAAACGTTGTTGTCAATGAGAGCAATATGTTTTCCTGTCGTTGCGGGAAGTAGTTTGTGACATTTTGCTCTAATTTTGTTTAGGTTTGACCTTTTTTGGAACATTTTCTAATAACAATGGTTAATTAAATCGGCACCATCCATTGTTTAACCGAAGAAGATAAATGTGGAGGAGGGAGACCATCCTCTCTTAAGAACTAATTCCTCTTATTGTTGAGTTCAAGAACAAATTCTTCACGGATGGCATACCAGACAACAGTGCTTTTAGCTTTGTAGGTTAGAAAATTGTGTAAATACTAATGGCATTGGCCATCATATGAAGAACAAACTGCTGTACTTAGTACGTGCTTGGGATTTGTAATTCTATATAGTAAATTTAATACATTTTATTGTCATGTCACATGTCGGCATCCAGGAAAATCAGTGATGTAGTCTTGTAGAGTGATTGAAACATTTGAAATGTTAAACCGATTGACAGCATACATGAACCTGTACGTGTGTATCCTGCATTTGGGTTGGACTAAATTATTATTTAGCCACTCTTAATTTGGTAGATTGTCATCAAATTTTAAATGGCTCTTTAGCCGTCTGTGCATAGACACATACTTCAGGCGTTTGTGTGTCAAGGTGGTGCGTTGCAAAAGATGAAATGCCCATGTTGACCGTGATGTTATGGCAGACAGACTTAAATTCGGAAAAAAATATTAACACTGCTTGTCAATTTTGGACAAGGCTGAGAAAGTTAAAAGAGTGATCCTAATTCAGATAATAATGCATATTAAACGCAAACATGCGTAAAGTTTGATCATATCATTGCGATATACCACCAAATGGATGAAATATAAATGCGTGCTTAAATTTATACACATTTAACATAGACCCTATATTCATTCTCTGTGATGAAAGTTTAATTTCATTTGATAAACATCAGTTTCCTATATATGTACTTTAGATTTTACTCGCGAATTCAGTTCTATTGTTAAGCACTTCACGAACACATTCCAACTACAATTGAGCGAATACAAGTGCATAATGCTTAAGGTAAGGTTTGCTAAGAATTCAGTTGTCAAAACTACCTTTTACGATTTGTCTCCGCAATTAAACTACACGCATTGACCCACAAATACGCTTCTCATCAATTTTATATTTTCATTGACCTTTGCATTGCTTACAATATATCCAGGGTGCAATAATAATGAGAGATAAGTTTCAGGAAAATCTCCCTTCATGACATCAATTTGTTACGTCTAATTAGCGTACTTAAGGCAATGATATCACTTAATTACAGACAATATACATGCAGATAAGCCGTAATAGCTGCATTATCTATGATGGTGAGTGAATCATTTTCCCCCTTATCGTCGATGTGCTTGTGTTGCAAAGGAGCAAGAGGTTTTTTAAGGAGATGCAGCACAAAGGATCGATGTCAGGTCTGGGAGTTTTGCGTGGACAAGAGGCCCGACTGGCTATTGACCTTTTATAAGGCATTCGGAACGCCGAAAATTGGAGCAAAACTGCCCTCCTGTTGCACAACCTCTTTCACATATTAACTGCCAGTTGGTGTGGTAACACTATAATGAGTAACATTATAGTGTTACATTTTTGGTCATAAAAATGGTTGAAATCAAGTATCGGTTATCAAGAATCACTGACATATTTTTATGCTTAATGCACATACATGTATATAAAACGGTTAAATAGGTTTTCAGATTTACGGTTTAAGTTGACAGCACGCAATGTGGAATGCCAGGCTCCAAAGTTACTGTCCTTACCTTCCCTATTCATACGCAGGGAAATTTTTGGCTCTTGATTTGGACAAGGTTACCTTCGTTGGTATTTGTCTTTAAACGCCGTTGACAATTATTTCAGAAGGAACTATTGGACTAAAAAAAATCGAAATTAACTTTAATTTGCCGGCTAATTAGAGTACAGCCAAGGTAAACTTGATACTATTTTATGCAAAAAAAGCAGCTCTCCCATCAAATTAAACGTCGAAATGACCTGATTACAAATCCAGTTTGGTCAATGTGGAACGGCCACTTGACCGAATGACTTAGTTTTCGATTCTACCCCTTGCAGACGCCCTCGTGACCCATGAGGCACCGGTATGCATCTCATGATTGAATCTAATAACCCGTGAAACACATTAATATCCGGCATGAATAGTCAGGATTGGAACGTGACTTTTGAAATCTGTTAAGCTCAGCAATACGTGAACTCCGTTGCTTATCTTTCTCTCTTATCCACCCACATCTCACGCATTTTCTACAGAAAATGATGCGCTGGTTTGTGCTTGGACATTGTGATGCCAAATAAATATATTGGGAAACTTGTAGGCAAACCTATATTGTTGTTGCAAAATGATATTGCGCGAACCTGATGCGTTTTAACTTCCTGTTTGTGGCATAATATTGCCATATCTAAGATTTATTTCAGTTTTTTGTTTGTTTTCGCCTCATTAGTCTTCTTAAGTTTTTTATATCCGTGAATACACGTGTGCCAAAAATGTGGCTGCAATCCGGAAATTGCTAGGTGTTCTCGATCTGCTAAAATATCTTCTTCGTGACCAAAGCAGTGTTTAAAGCCCGACCCAATGCTACTTGTAATAATTGCTATTTTTTTCTCCGTGTAGAATTGGCTGGCCACTAGGGTCTACGTTATTTTTTTACAATGTCCAGTTTATTTAAAAAAATAATCTTAACAAAATCACAGGCAAACACCAATTTCCGGAGGTCGCATAACGTTTTTTTTTTCAATTTAAATTAATCTTTTTTTATACATAAACGGTATATATGGAAATTGTAAAAAATAACTCCGACCCTAGTGGATAACCAGTTCTACGGAATTACACGAAATTATAATAAGTATTTTTGGCACAGCATAATAATCTATCATAACATAACATGAAATCTCACCCCTCTACAAAGCTAGTCAGAAAATACATTTTTTTCCAAAACGTCAGTCTTTTGCTATGAGAGCTCCACTACAAATAGAGTATTGCGTATTAAATGTCTGACGTCATTTACATATGTCCCTAAGAATTTTCGAGCTCCCTGTACTTTTCTTTTGTGCATTGTAAATCTTGTCATACCCCAGACGATGACGTGTTCTTGAAAATACTAGTACCTAATCTATAATAACATACGGGGTTGTTTTTTGGAATGATAACAGCCCTGTTTGTCATAATTCCAATATGTTCAATTTTAATGTTTTGCAGACTGTTATGACTATAAAAATCACATCAAAATTATTCCATTATGGAAGCCGCATTGCTGTGTAAAGATGTTGAGATGAAAAACGTACTAATGTTTGTTCACCCACTCATCTAATTTCTTTTCACTTTCAGGGTTGGTATAGCCAGCGTGCTTCTGTTATACGTTTTGGCGTCCGCTGCAAGCCTTTCGTCCAGAGAGGATGAAACTGAAGACGCTCCGAAAACCAAGCTTCCTTTAGTTGTATCCGTCCCCTCCAAAGTGTCTCGGGCTAATAAACTAAACGCTAACGACATTTTCGTTTCCTCTCCACTGCATGGACGAACCAAGTTGATGGCGCATTCCTTCCCACAGGAGAAGTCGACTCCAGAACGCACTGCACCAACCACAGAACCCACCACAACTAGTAGCACAACCACAACTACTGAAGCACCTACAACCACAACAATCACAACTACATCTACCACCACAGAGACGCCTGAAACAACTACGACCACTGAAAAGCCATCATCCCCATCAGAGGTATCGGCGCATAGTGATCATAGTGATCATGGTCATCACGAACATGAAGAACGATCAGAGGAGAGAACAGAAGCTGCTTCTACTTCCACGACGGAAGGCACCACATTGACCACATCTGCAATAACTGATGAGAGTCACGAAACTACAGTAATTTTGACATCCACTCCGTCAGAGGCTGCCGATGTCGCCAATGCCTCGCTGACAAAGCCTTCGGATGAAGTTGTGGAGAAGGATTATGGACTGTCTTTGGGACACCATCACAATGAGGAAAGTGCTGGAGAGGTGCATAGCTCAAACGATGAGGATGGCCACACAGTAGACTTGGATTCACCCACAAGGTCAGAAGAATCTGTCTCTGATTTGTTGGAGGACAGTCAGGTTGCAAATGCTGAAGATCGTGTTTCGGTTGAAGAACCTGTTGAGATTGAAGAGCGTGTTGATACTGATATTGAAGTCGACCCCATGGATGAGGCTGCCCAAGCAAGCGAGGTTGACTACGCTGTTGCTGCGCCTGACATCAGTGCTGTTCATCAGCCAGAATTTCCAGAACATCGGCCGGTGGAGTGGGACAGTGAGGCTGTTGCAGAGGTTTCTGGCCAAGATGGACCTTCAGTAGTCGAGAGCGACTCAAATTCCAATGATTCTGATGTGCGCACATCCTCCACGTTTTCCGTTGCTGTATTGCATCCTCTGGGATCCTTTGATTCTTCGGAGAAGGCACAAGAAGTGGCCATCCCCAAAGAGAGAGGCTCATTCAAGAAGGCAATGGAGACCAACAATGCAACGTCTGCTGCCATCCTGATTCCAGTCCAGCAATCCAACGACACATCAGACGATTCAGAAAGAATTGTGGTTGTACTGCTCGATAATGATTCTTCAACCAGCGGCTCCCAGACCACTTCAGCTGATGAAGCCATATCCTCGCCTACCAATAGCGTCAAATCCCTAAAGCCTGCAGCAAAACCCAACAGGTCTGGCAAGAAGTTTTCCAAACCGGAAGCCGAAAACAAGGATTTGGAGCCTGCCGAGTCTTCCCACGATTCGCCATTTATACTGGACCCTGAGCAAGGCGAAGAAGGCCTCATTGTGGATGATGTAGCAGCGCTGAGTTCCAACGCTGAATCTGCTTTAGCTGATGAACCAACTCTGGACTCCGACGTCCAAGCCTCTAACGCTGATCCAGAGGTTGCCAACGAAGAAGGCGAATACGAGTACATCTACGAGTACGTCGATGTGAACACCACTGATGCTCCAGCTGGAATCCCAGAGGAGGCACTTCCGGTCAGTGATGACCAACCAGAAGCTCCTGCTCAACCTCCTGTCCAAATTCCTGCCGAACTTCCTGTCCAAATTCCTGCCCAACTTCCCGCTCAGCAGCAACTTTCGGCCGAAATTGTGGCACCACTTGCAGTGTCTCCTGACAATGGCACCCTGACCCTCATTGCTCCAGAGGGTTCCAGACCCCCAAGTTTCCGAAATTTTGGACCCTTGGACTCGACATTGATACCGGATGTTATGGGAAACGAAACACTGCCACAAGTTGTCCCAGGCGGCTTCCAGCCTCTGGAAGGCGGTCAACCAGCTCCGTTCCCATCAGTTCATCCCTCAGGCGAAGCTCCTCTTCCAGAGGGTAGTTCTCTTCCCTTCATACCGGGACTTCCAGATTCTCCAGTCTACTTCGTCGGACTACAACGCGAAAAGATTCGGCCTGGAGAAGAACTTCCTGCCCCTGGACCTGTCGCGAGCAAAGACACTGTCTCTGGTCATGACTCAAACGCGCTTCTGGACGGGAAACTAGAAAAAGGAGCTGGAAAGTCCACTGGGGAGGAGGAGCAGTTGAACGCCCTGTACGCTCTCTCAAGAGCACTTCCGCTCGACGACAACCTACCATTCCTGATATCCTCCGATGCCGATGCAAATGCAACTGTCTTCCTGCCTCCAAATCTTCCAGATCCCTTTTCCGATGAGCTCTTGGGGGATGCCAGAAAGCCAGAATCGCTCCTGACAACCTCAGCTGCTGCCCCAGCGATCACATCAGAGGAAGTCACCACCACCACCACCACCACTACAACTACAACAACAACAACTACAGAACTGCCTACGACCACAGTTCCAGAAACAGAAGCCACATCTGTAGCAGAGGAGAAACCAGCGTCCAAACCGCCCAAAAGAGGCCCCAGACCTGGAGGCCGAAGGCGCCCAACGACCACCACCACAGAGGCATCGACTGGGGAAGCAACAGCTGCTACTGTCAGCGCTCCTGCCAGGAGGGGATCAAGACCAAGCCGAGTTGGAGGTCGCAGGAAAACCACTGTTGCAGCATCCGATGCCACAACGCAATCACCAGACACAACTGCCGCTGCAGAAGCGACAGAAAAACCATCTCGATTCGGTTCTAGGGGGCGTGGACGTGCATCACTGCAGACAACAACTAAGGCAGCGACCACTGAGGATGCTACCACATCCGCCTCCAAGGACAAGGAGAGCAACACCATCGCAAACGGGGGTTCGAGGAGGCCCTTGACATCACGAAGGAACAACAGAGTTTCGGCCGATTCGAGCAGCACCAGTGCCGAGAAGGAAACCAGCAGCACTAGGGCCTCTGGACCTGCCAGAGGTGGCAGAAGGCCACAGTTATCCAGGAATGGTGGCAAGAATGGCGAAGGTAAAACCACAGCCTCACCAGCGACCTCTGAAGGTGAAGCCGAAGCAACTACAACTACAAGGAAGGCATCAATCTTCAGACCAAGAGGACGAGGCCGATTCCAGCCCAAGAACAAAATTGGAGCTGCTCAAGACCAGTCTGAGGCCACCGAACAGAGTGCAGATGAAACCCATGCCGTGGCTGAAAGTGCAGCCAATGAGCGCAAGGAGGAGTCCCCAGCTGCGCCCAAGGAGGAATCTACACCTGAAGGTGAATCCACTGCTGCGGCTGAGAGTGAAGCTGCTAGCACTGAGAGTGCAGCAACCGAAAGCAGTGGTCCTCCCAGGAAGTTTCCACCACGTTTCCGACCGGGCGCAAGAGCCTCCATTCCACACCGGTCGACCGAAACCAGCAAGTGAAGAAGATAAATTTGGCTTTTAAGTGGACTTTTGAGCGAGGAGCATTGCGCAGGTTGCCCATAACTTTGTTTTCAACGGTCCTGGTCTGTTGCGCAAAATAAATCAAATTTTAGAAATTTTAACCCGTGCCATGCGATGAATGGTTGGAAGAATATCAAAGGCGATGCTCCCAAAACTTATAAGCGATAAAGATATCTTGAGGAACTTACACCTTTTCTGGAGTTTTAGGACTGAGCCAAAAGCATGCCCACTATGCAAAGAAATATTCTGACATTTTTGCTTCAATTTTTAAGCTCGTGGTTTATTTTCCCCATGTAGAACTAGTCGTTCACATGGGTTTCAGCTTTGGTTTATAATTTCAAAATGTCCCTTTTACTTATAAAAAATAAATGAAGAGAAACGTTGCCATGCAGGGAAGCCTATGTTCCACGGTCGCAGAACTTGTTTTTTTCTTTTCAAATTTATTTTAAATAAACGGGCCGTTATGAAATTATGAACCAAAACTGAAATTATAGTAAACGACCAGTTTTAACTTAGGGAAAATAAATTTAGCAATTATAATAAGTATTTGAAGCAGAAATGTACGAATAATTGCATGGTGGGTATGCTTTTGGATCAGCTTGTAGGGAAACATTTCTCAAATTTCACAAATTTTTATTGAAAGTTCCAGATTTTGGAACGTGGGAAGAATCCTGACACCTAATGCGTGCTTGGTGCGCAATTTTATCGGCAATTTTGTTAGGGTATCCCATTCTTTGGCTACATTCCTAACTTATAAATAATAATTTCACTTCTTTCCTTGAATCTCTTCCATCTCTCCATCTTTTATTTCTGGGCTTCATTTTTGCTTAAAATTGATGACTTTTACTGCGATATGCAAGCTCCCAGCTTCAGTCGAAATTTTATTTTTTTGAATGAAATTCGCTTTATGAAACATTCAAACGATATTTGATTATGAACCTTATTGAAGGAAAGCAATTTAAGCTTTATACGTTAAATTAACTTCGTTTGACTAATGCCATTTTTTTCATGAAATTCAATTTCACTGTTTTTAACTTAATGATGTGTGCATTAGCACAGCATAGAGGGTACATTGCGCTTTTGTTCAGGTCATATTTACTTTTTTACGTTTTTGAAAACGCATGGTTAAGCTAATGTTATGAATCAATCATGAGCTAATCAGATGCAAACCGTTCTGTCTTATTTGTAATTATCACAATGCAGAAAAAAACCGAAATTACGTTTAATTTTGACATTCAGTAGAATAATGGATTGGATCTGGGCCGATGTCCAGGAAAGAGGTCGAAGAATGGGAATTATTCTTTCCTGGACATCCGTTGTGATTGATTTTCAAGCATTTTATTCATCAGTTGAGCTAGATGCCAACTAAATAATACATGTTAAAGCAAAACTCAGTTGAAGAATAGACGTTTGATAATATGATCAGGTGCCAATGTCTTCTTTGCAACGACCTTATGAACTTACATTTCAATCGCATTAATGTTTTTGAGCGTTGTTAGGAAAGCAACTGTAAAGACACTGGAGAAAAGTTACGAAAAATAAAATATCTTGTAATTATGCCACCATTGGCACTTAGGCGATATTGTCTATTCGAAATGAATTGACAGGTACGAAAATGCATTGTTTCTTGGAGTTGATTCGCGAGCTGGAACTCTTTAAACCTCTGAAGTAATTTTTTTTCGTTTGTATATTTGTTTTTCAATTGTTATGGCCAAAAAACAATCTTGGGGTCGTCTGTTTGTTACTTGATATCCATCATGTTATTCAACTTAAATTCAGGTTTCTTTGGAGCATCAAAGTTTGAGAATATTGAGCAGTTTCCTTCAGATAAATTAATAGTTTAAAAACAATACTAAAATGTATAATTGTATTTATAAACTATATCATTCGCCACTGTATATGCTTTTTATTCATGAGAAAGAGCGATTTCAGCAAGCACATCTGTTATTTCAGGTTCTAGTAAAATCGACGATTTTGAACCCGTTGTATTCTTTGAATTGTTTGCGCATTTGCATGCAGCAAAAGTTGCGTCATTATTTTTAGGTAATTAATGGACGATCCCTTAGCGGCGAGCAAATTGAAAATGGAGTCAACATAAATTGCTCTGTTTTTGGCTAATCAAGATGCAGGTTTTCGTTTTTTTTGTACAATAATGTCAAGATGTGATAATGCTGCTTTTTTTCAATAAATGTATGTGAAGTTTCTTTCTCTTCCATTAATCACAGTCAGTTTTAAATTAATGAAGCCCAATTGTGTGTGGATCCAAACATTTCAGATTACTTTCATTTGAATAGTAACAATAATTTAGGACTGTATGTGCTTTTACGATAAATGCATAGGAGTGATCAAATCAATTTTTTATTTGTTTGATTGGGGTTTGTTACTCAGTCAAAAACAAATTTGCATTTTCAACATGTATAAACGCAAATAGTGAACATCTTTATTATTGTCGTTTTAGGTTTGCACTAGGCCTAGTTATTATTCATAATATATTGTAATCGACTAAGCAAAGGTAATGGACCTCAACTTTTGCTGTACAGATAAGTATTGAAATTATCAATTTCCCAAATATCAGTGTAGAATAATTAGTCTTTATCCATGATTTTTTTGCGAGCTGTGTAATGGGTTTTATACATAAGTCGAAAACAACATTTTTGTCAGCAATTCGACATAAAGGGATGAGGAAAAGTGAGGAAAATGATTCAAAAGTGTAAATGAAAGTTGATCCAATGATATTATTTTTTCCTCTTTACAATTAACGAGTTTTTGAATGGTAAATTAGCAATACGTTTTTAACATTACTTTGATATCGAAACTTCGCTCAAAATTCCCTGAAAATACCTATGTAGCACCACATTAAAAATGATGTAATATTCCACTATGTTGTTTGATGATGTATTGTATGAATGACTGGTTATTTTAAGTGGACTTATAAAAAAAGAAAACTAATTGTAAAGAAATCATGCACCGATATTAATGTGTTTTTTATATTCATTGGGTAGTATTGTGTTGTTCAGAATACCTAGCGTCACCTAGTGGTTGATAATTTTGCATGCATACTCGCAGCTCGCCCAAAAATCAGTTTTCATAAATTATTAGTTGGGTTTACTTTCCTTTCAAATAATTTTAATCCGAGCAACTCGAACAGATTATAATTTTCGGTTTTAACTTTCAAAACCCACACTGAAAATTATTTTAAAAGTTTTCCCAAAAGGATTTATTGAGTTTAACTTTGCCGCCACAAATGGGATTCCACTTGCTAAAGCGCCGCAAGGACGTGAGCCCTTGACGCCATTACCGTCAGAACAAAATCAACAACCCAAAGTATATGGCGATTGGCGATGGAGGCGAGCGTGCATTCATTTTCACGGTCCTTCCATTCTCTTGTAAGTTCTAAATGAGTGAAACTAACATGAAATCGGAATTACTAGGGACCGAAAAATGCAAAAGCGAAGCCCGTCAAATGAATCATCGTCGGAAAATGTCCAAAACGTCGTTGGTGCTGAACGGCGAACGTCATTCTGCGGCGGGGTGCGCGTTTGACTCGTGTTGTTCTCGGGCCCAGGTAAACATGGTCGTGGCCATGCAAGATCACATCTCGTGTACAAAAACACCCGACTTTTACAAAGGACAGCAACTGGACAAAGACAATAAACTGAGTCTGCCCTACGAGTTGGACCACATGTACGCAAATTGCAGCGACAACCGGACTTCGAAAGACGACAGCCATCAGTTGAATTGCGTGAAAGAGTGGCTGTTGCTCAACTTGGATTTAATTCAGCAGCAGCAAGAACAACTGGCATTGAAAGATAGGGAAATAACAACCCTGCGACAGGAAAACGAAAAGGTGAGCGCCTTTGACAGCGTTTGCTGCCGTTTTGAACGGAAAGATAGGAAAATGTACCGTTCTTTTATTTTGTGACTGAGCGGTGTCTATTCGCTATTGTTCGGTGATCGGCGAATTTTCTAGCGGCATTTCGGCGCACGAGAAAAGACAAACATGGCGGCTCAATGTTTGGGTGCTATTAAATTACAAAAAGCGACAGTGATAGGCGTATTGGACGACCAATTTTTAAATATTTTTTCAAAGGGTTATTGGGAAATTTTTCTTTGCTCTTTGGCAAATCGATTCGGCTATTTTTTTTAATAGGCCACGCATGTGCTGCTATTCTACGCCGTTGTCATGGAGCTCGCATTTGGCGTCTGCCTCCGAGCCATGATGCAAGAAGCGCATGGCAAAGGTGTCGCTGACCTTCGTCATACTCTAGTCGTCTCCACAGGCCTGTAATTTATTCAGGGTCTCCTCAGTGCATTTTTGTTTTAATTAGGCATACTTGAAAGCCGCTCGAATGCTTGCACGGTGGTTTCTTCACCGGTGTGGGGTGAGTGAGGTTATGCACGGTGACTGATGAACCGTTTTTATGATCATGGGGTACTGGTATTGATCCTTACTTGACCCAATTTAAAGGGCCTTCCTACGTCATAATTGTGTGCAAATTTAGTAGCCTATCGCAGGTATCAGGTTATGAATTGGTGGTGGGGTCGATCCAGCCGCCATTTTATATCAAGTCATACATGAAAAGAGCCCGCATCTTCTATATTTTCATAGTTCTTCAGTTATTGCCAATTATATCAAATAATGAAGTAAATTGATATAATTGCGTTGAAGGTTTATTTACATACTCTAATGTGTTGTATTTAACTAAGCGTGGGGTCAAATATCTGGATAATTATGCAGGTTGCAACGTATTATGTTCGAAGAAAAGTGCAAGCATGTTTTAGTGACAAATCTGCGTTAAAATACCAGTGGTTCATAAAAATACCTATTTATCACTGATCATTTTTTTTACTTGTCATAAATTGGCGAATTTAATCCTGACTAACTCCATAGACCTATCACAAAAAAATCGTAGTATGCTTGACGTCACTTTGACTATGGGCTACATGTGTATAACATTGTGATATTGAGTGTCTCTTTAATTTCTGCTTAATGAAATATTGGTGCTTCACCCATATTAACAGATGATCGGGTTTATACAAAAAATGTACATTCAATCAGGCGACATGTTTCCATAATCAGTTGATCCATTACTTGTTCTAGCTTAAACAACGTTTGGAGAAATCCGAAACACGTTTAGCAACATTACAGCAAGAGCATGGAACCTCGCTACCAAATTCTTCTTTAAAGTATGCTTCTAATAAGTCGTGTGATGGAAGGCGATCAAAGAAGTCACAATTGATTGAAAGGCACAGGAAGCGGTAAGTTTGATTTGTGTAAGCTTTTTGGATTTGCAAGCTATGTTGAAAATATATGAGACTGACGAAACTAAAATTTTGATTTGAATTTTAGTGAAAGCTCGGCTGATTCATCAAATTCAAAACGACATTTGGGAGAAGGCAGCAGGGAGCCTAGTATTAGCGGTTATGGTTCTGGTAACCAGGCCAAACAATCTCATAAAAAAACTTTACTAGTTCAGAAAAAAGACGAAATTTTACAAACTGAAATTTTATATTATACTCCTATTGGAGAATCAACCAAAAAAATTGATATTCCAGTTACAAGTGAACCTGTCCTAGGTAAGGGAGGCGATTCATTGTTGGTTAGGATTAAGCTGTACATTTACTGTATATTTCATCTTATTAATTATGTTGTTAAATATCTAGTGCCAACCTGGAGGGAGAGACATTTTACTAGTTGTTATCAATTGGAGGGTACTGAGGTGAGTGTTGAATTTTTGCTTTCAAAAAAAATTTTTTTTGGGAATATTATCCGTTGTATTCAGATTTTTATTTATTATATTTTTCTATTTTAATTTTTCAAACTTCATTTAGAATTTAGATGATGACATCTTTCTTAAGCGTCACCAAAAACTTGAAATAGATGAAAAACGACGAAAAAGGTCTGTGAACCTATAGCTAACTTTTTAATGTTTAATTTATTGAGTTTACATGCAAAAGATGACTCCTTGCCTTATAATTGACGTTTCTGTTAAACAGATGGGATATACAAAGGTTACGGGAACAAAGGCTCCATGAGAAGCTAAAAAGAGGAAGATGTGGAACAAAAGAATTGTTCAATAATCCAAGACCTGAGTTAACTACATTTTACCCAAATGCTGATGATGGTGAGCATTCGGTTTCATAATCCCTCATTTTTTGAAGCAATACTCTGAATGTTCTAGTGAACATAGACAATTTACTACTATTTTTAGTGCAATTTATTGAGGTCACTGATACTGTTCCAATATTTGCATTTGGACATGCAATTCCACTGCTGGAACCCAGGTATGCTTGAAAGGCTTTGTCTCTTTTCTAATTTGTTCTCTATAATTTGAAGTAGTTTGTTAATTTCCGAAATTTGTACATGTTTTTGTAGTATAGTTTAAATATGAATTGTTCTACGATATACATTCATCATCTAAAACGTTCTCACTCAATTTGCTTCAATTACATATTATCGCTGTAAAGTTTATTTTCCGCAAGTGGAATTAGTTGTCCTGTATTTTATTCCACAATGTTAAGAATATTTCTTTTTTTTTAATAAAAAAAAAGCATATAAAAATTCTAAAATAGTTGGGCAATGTGAAAATATTTTTTTCCCCGTTTTCATTTTCTAATCTTTTTCGATTTTTTGTGTGTAACCTTTTATAAATAAACCGAAAATATAAAGTCTGAAGGTTAGTTTGACTTCAAACATTTCTACACATGATTTATTAAAATGTACAGATACATTGTTGAAAATGTGACTGCCTTGACTGATGTTTGCCATATCTACATAAAGATGGTGTTGAACATTTCATTGACCAATTTGTTTTCGTAGTGAATTCAACATCCCATGGATGAATTCTTCCAACAAAGAGTGGTCAGAGATGGGGACAAGTGGCACAGGCCGGTACAATAAATCTCGTCAATGGAATGACTCCAGACGAGGTACTTGATTGAAGAAGAAAGTTCAGTTATCTACAAAATTGTATATTAACACTAAGGTCCAGAAAGCAGCTCAAGGAATATTTTTGGTCAGTAGAACGTTTAAAAATGCTGAATTCAGACATGACCATGTGAGTCACGAATTAAATACTATTTATTTGAGCAAGCATTTGTTTCTGTTTGACAGTGAAAATGGATGTTTTATAGACTGGGTGTAATGGGCTCATAAGTTGACTAAACGTGTAAGGCACACTAGACTCGACTATAGATTTTGATGTTTGTAAGTGTAAATATGTAAAATATTGACTGTCGGAAGTATGGCCTATTCTAGCCATTCACATCAAACTGTTTTGCATGTGTGACTAGCTTGTTCGTATGCGCTGTTGAGGGTGTCCTCGGCATAAATTAGCCGATATTTTTATATAATTAAATCATTGGCAAGTACACATTAGGCAAATTAAAGATTATCCTAATAAAATTGTCCAACTAGAAAAATGTAAGTTATTTGGAGAGTGGAATGTTCGTCTATTTTCAATTGCTTATCAATATATGGCCACTCAGGCTTATTTTTCAGTAGGCCAAATGGAAGGTTTCTATTGACTCAAAAATAAATATCAGACTATTGTGGAAATGAATTCCACTCTGTACTTTTTTAAAACGACATTCTGGTCAGTAAAACCCCACTTTTCATAACTTTCTTCCTACTTTCTGGAAAGTTTGATCAATTTTTAACTACAAATTATTATATCATAATTGAAACTGGATTTGAAAATTAATACACTAGGCAATCGATTACCAGTTAGTTTTCATCCAAGCTTAAATTTCACCTTAATAAATGCTATGTGGTGCACCACATGGGGGTTAACCAAATATAATGATCTAACTAGATGCAATGGACCCCAATATCATCGCTAATTTTAATTTTTAGCAGCTAATGGAAGTTCATTTTAAAGCCTATTTCCACTGATTTAATGTAATATCAGTCCTCACCGATGCTTTGGTGAAACTATCTGAGTAATTCCGGATTTGAATATTATTACCGCAACCTTCTTCTGAATATACATTTGTCAATGTTAGTACGTTCCATTGACAATAAAGCTGAAATTACTTGAGCTAATTTCATATTATTAATGACGACTTTGACTAAGACTTAGTAAAGCATATTGCTTCTGATTAGTGCTGTCCTAAGTTGTCTCGTTCATATGATTAGTTAAGATGTGATATCATATTCTTTAGCCAGTTTCTGAGAGCCCTATGTGCACGCTGAATGAAAAGTGCCAACATAGAACTTTTAGCTGTCTCATTTTTGGAAGTCATCCCCTCCTGTTATTTTGGGAGTTAATTTCCCCTTCTGTGAGTAAAAATGCTAGTGGATCAAGGTTTTAACCTAAAAAATATAGCATTAAAACAACCCTAATATTAATAATAGATGTTATCATTGAGCACTGGATAGGAAATGTTTCTTTTTAACCGCATTATTCTTGGGGCAATGGCCACTCACAGTGCATGCATTGAAAATAAACTTGATGGTGAAAATCTATATTAATATGCAACAAACTACTATAACGCAAAAATAATTTTCAAACCTTTTGGAAAGATACTAAAATTAAATATTGTCATAGTTTGATGATAGTGAAAATTTGCTGAAATGTTGTGTGGACATGTTTCCAATTTGACAAGGGCAGTTTAACAAGTTTCATGTCCCTACTACATTTGTTATTTGGTAGCAATTTCAAGTTTATCATTTTAAATGTCTGCTACACTTGAGGGACCAAGCTCTTTGTGGGTAAAACTTTTATGAATGTTGATGGACATGCAAATAACCATCTACAAGTAATTGAACAACCCTTATTATTCTAGCATACCACACTAGATGAGCACTTCCTTGTACTGATGTCTTTCATATATCCATAGGCCCATATTTTTGGGTTATGGTACATGTATTATAAGTAAATTAGCTGTCCACTGATTTAATATTTTATTAACTAGCCTGAATTGCAGTGCATTAGGTGTGTAATATTAATTGAACCATGTAGCAAGGTATTGTTTTTTCTCATATCCCAGCTAATGCAGGTATTTTAACAAACTTTCATTCAATTATTCACACTAATGAATTGGATTTTAGGGAGAAAGATATGAAGGAAATTCTATTGCATTTCGTCCAGTTTTTTGCTGAAGCTTAATCATGAGTGAGGACTTGATCACTGCATTTATCCATTTGTGACATAAGTTGATCAATGTGTTGCTTTTGGAGTATTGTAGGTTTCACATGTTCTGCTGATTGTAGTCTCTGTTAGTGCTCATTTATTGATGCACACAATCTGTTTCTTTGATAACATTTGATGTTAAAAAGGTGGGAAATATTATTTCTTAGTTGCTACTAAAATAAACGTTTTAAAATACAGTATGACTGAATTTTAAATCAATGAATTCAAATTTTTATAGGACATGATTTTCAAGTAAACGTCTGAGATAAAACGAATATGGAATCGAAACGCTGCCAGGTAATGTCTGTACAGCACTTCGTAATATGACAATTGTTTATCATGAGCTATTTGAACTGTTTGAATTGATGCTTATTAATGCTAGGGAATCTTCAAGTCCTGTAGTGTTTTCTCATCTACTACTGTAGTAGGTTTAAGACGCCTTTATTTTATGCTGTCAAATATGAATGATGCACATTCCTTCTAACGTTTGTTTAGAAACTGCTGTGTCTTGTGAAAAATATGGCAAGATGTAACTTCAAACGCATCTTGAATAGGTATAATTATTAAGAACTAATTGAGGCGGTGTAGGTCACCTTTTCACTAAATTAAGATGTGAAAGGTTTTGTTGAAATACTTAACACAGATTACAATGCATCAAATCCACGTTGTGCTGCCTTCTGTTGGTGGTGTATAGAGCATTTGACTTAAGACTTATTCTTTTAAAAGTTTTGCACTTAAATCGAAAAAAATGAGTAACTTGATGACTTAAACTGCCTCATTTGTACAAAATGTGATGGTAAAGCCAGAATGTCACAACAAAGTTGCCATTTATGCACGAGCCTGCTTTGTATATTGAGCGGCACTAGCGAAAATACGTCTACAAATGTGGGAAATGTCATTAGTAACGAAAATACAGCTACAATCGTCAAAAAATCCTAAGCAAAAAGACTGTTTTCAGAATTTTTTGAACATTGTAATTGTATTTTCGCTAGCACCTACAATGTACATCAACTTGAAAAATAATCTTTGAAATAATGTATCCACTCAAGATACAAGTTAAGGCTCGTCCACATATGACAATTCTCGATTGTCATGATACCCATTATTGAGATTACTTGTATATTTGATCAGAAATGTTAAAATCTAGCTGAAATTATAGTATAGTAATAAGGTTAATGTTTATTGAACGAGTTCCACATGAATACAGGTAAACGGAAACAAGTAACAGCAGGTTTGAGCTGCTAGAGTACACTCCTCACAGATATCAAGTTGGCATTATAAATAAATGCACTTTCACTTGACATTGGTGAAATAGCAAACAAATACATGTACATAATTTCAAATTACTTCACATGTTATTGTATGCTATACATTGCCAAAGTTAACAATCATATGAAAGTACAATCAGTAATCAAATGCAATATATAGCCATACAGTTCGAACTATAGCTATGGGTAATGGTATACCAAATGCAAAGCTAACTGCTGCACACTATTTAATGCAATGAAACTTCATTTTGTTGATCTGCAACTTCACAGCACTGAAGGAATTTAGAAAGTAAAAACATCTAGTTGTTTGAAGGAATTGTTACAGTGGATGAAAAATGATAGCCCTACTCATTAGCCTCAGCTATAAACAAATGAAAAATTCACAATGAAGGTATTAACTGAAAAGTTATGGAAATTCAATGAACCAAGACTTATTATTTCTGTAGCATTACCGCTTGCCATGTCTAAAGGAATGTTGCCAGAAAGAAAAATATTCAGGGTAATAAATCATAATCAATTCGTTGGCCCTATTTAAACTTTCATATGAGTTAGTGGAAGATTAAACAAGTTTACACATTTACAATGGATTAAACACTTTTGATCTCATTTCTAGAAAAAAAAATTGAATCTTATTTATTTGCAGTGAGACAAGGAGTGACGAACTCAAAAAAATAAACTGAAGCAGCCAGGAAATTCACAGCAATATCAAACATGCTCAAATGAACATATGGCCCAGCAGATAACTCAAGATAATTTGAAATGAACATCTAAAAGGTCAGATCTGATATCTGATAAAGCATTCAGAAGTTAAATAATTTTAATGAATGATTAGGATGAGCGAAGTTTCTTCTAGTTGTCTTTAGGCTCCATGAGATGACTGCACGTGATGGTCAACATTACAGAGCTTAATTGCAAGCAGAAATGAACACTTGACATCCCCCATTGTGAAACTAATGCACTAACAAGGACCATGTATCCTCCAGATAGGGGAGAGGAGCAGATAAAAAAATCCACTTGTCGTTACTGAACTGGTTGCTCTTTGGAATGGTGGAAAATGAGGCTACTTCTGTCCACCTGTCTGTTCTTGATAAACTTCAATTACATCATCGTTCTCCATTTCCAACTGGAATGCCAGATAAGAAAAAACGACGAATTAGCTTAATGGCTTTTATTCCATACATGCATGAAATATATGTTGTTAGATGTTGTACCGTTTGTACTATAGTAACGATCAGGTTTCTGACAAATTCCGTTCTCAAAGTTAATCCATTCACTAGTTCGTTTTATGGAAACAGACAAGGAATGCTTATTAACGCATCAGACCACATTTACCTGCTTTGGCGTCTCATCATCATTGATTCTTCTACCATCAAACAAAAACCTAAGCGATGTCACAGGAACACCCTAAATCAAGAAATGAGCATCGTGAGAAATGTGAATTATAACTTTCCAAAGTATCGTATAGGCTACGTACAACTCTTTCACTGTACGACTTTTTCAGCTTCCCCATTTGCGTTGTCATTTTAACCCTAAAATGAATTTCATTGCTATCCTAGAAGGAAAAGGGAATTGGTTAATGTTGATGTGGAACAGATGAATGAATTCTTATCACTAAAATCAATGCCGTTAACGCTGACGTTTGACACAAAAATCACATACAAGTTAATGAAGCATGTGAGGAAGTCTTTACATGTGCTTGAATATCTAACCGGCGTTTTACCGCCATCATCCTTTGTCTCTAGGCGTGAATTTGTAAAGGAATGGTTGCATTTCAAGCATTTCGCAAAAACACCCTATAGCTAATGAACAACTTAGTGTTTTACAATTATTTCAGCGGATTTTTACCTGTCCCACAACTTTCAACTTAATGTACTCCGATCCAGAATCGGCGGCTTCTGGTTTCTGATCCTGGAACACAAAGACCCATATCATGAAACAGCAATGAAATAGATATATTTTGTTAACACACGACTTGGCAATACTAATAAAACTATCAAGGCTATGATAGGCGTGGAAATTAAGCCAAAATATGCAATAATGAGCAATAATTTTACCTGCTGTTGGTCTGACATCCTAACGATTTTTATGCTACAACTCCCAGCAACTTCACCGACACAGAGCTTACATCCGGGCAACTACAAGATGGCGGCTTGCAGGTTGTTGTGATTAGAGGCGTGAAAAAGCGGGTGAAACGATTTTGTGCGACTTAACAAATTGGAGCTCAGGATTTGCAGGCTGTATCGAGAAACTTTCATCAGGATTTTAACTCAGGCTCTTCTAAGTCTTTTTAAGGTAAAGTATGCGCTTTAAAAGTGCAATTGTACGATATTCTCAAAAAAAACATTGCGGCGAAAGGGTCGTTCAATAAGTGATACCGTACAATGAAGTAGTAAGGTTCATAGCCCTAAGGCCAATGGTACACAACAAAAGGACCCCTAACCTGCGTGACAAAGCCCAAAGTTTAAAGATCACTGAGCTATGGTCTTTGTTACCCTAAAACCTACTGTAACACGTGATAGGTCATATACATATATATAGATTTCTGCTATCCCGGCGTTATGACTTTTGAGACCCCCACATATTTACAGAAAATTTGACCTTTTGTTGATAAGATCCACTCGTTTCATAATACCGTGATAATTATAATATTCTGCTTGTATTATTCATAAATGAAATATGAATTGGTTCTCAGTGATCGTGTCGAGTAAAAATATACAAATTACGTGCGTAGCACACCGCTTGCACAATGGTAACCTATCTACTGAGTTATATTTCAGAATGTGAGGAGGGGCAATGGTGGCGCCAGGTTTTGAAGGATTGGTGAGCAAGCAATGCAAAATGACCCCTATACATTAATATTTCTGTTTTTGTTCGTTGAATTATGACTTGTGATATGTAAAAATTGAAACTGCAGTTTAAGGTCAATGGTATATTTTTCCTTTTTTCCCATCCCCACCTCTGCAAAATTTGTCGCCAATTGTGGTAAATGTACATGGTAAATTATGTTAATAACTGCATAGGCTATTAGAACGTTTTGCAGATAGAAATGCATCCAAATACATGGTTGGACCTTTTCTTGTTATCAACAGTGGTTAATGGCGTGAATTTGTTACATTTTATTGAAGCTGCCACAATTAGCACAGACAGTGTTCATCAGGACAAGAAGAAAGAAATTGGGATTTCCCAAACAGTTATAGGCCTATTTTTCGAGTATTCATGGAGCTGTGAGTACAGTGGTTTTATGACAAGAGAAATGATATAATAATAGCTTCATGTGAATTGTTTTGAAATAGATTGGAGGCAAGATCTTAACATATGGTCCAGATTAAAATATGGCATGCTGGGATTTTGATTTGATTAGGCTACATGAATATTGAATTATTGCGAAGTATTTCTCAGTGATCGTGCCAAGTACACTGCAATGCACATATGTACATAGCATATTAACATAATAATGATTGTAGTGAATACATATTACTTTTAATTTACAAACATTTTTGGTACTGCGAAGTACTGAGAACCAGACATACACCTGACTTCATAATCTGGGTGCATAATGCAGACATCTTGTTGTAGAAAGTTGTCTTTGCAGTGTTGCCATTCAACATTTCTGTAACCAATTCCCTATTGTAGACTGTTGCTGCAGTTTAGCAAAGCCTATGAAAACTGCATCAACGTCTTTTCCATCAACTAAATAAATTGTTCTAAACAAGGTAAACTTCTTTTAAAAAGATCGGTCCCTTATGAAGCCATTAGCCATGCTGAGTGTCACCAGAGTGACATTTGTGTAAATTGTGTTCTACCACTTGTGATACCATGCAAACCATAAATCTAATTGAAACACTGCGACTATTGCTTGTCTCCATTATTGGATTCAAAGTTTGAACAGTTATGCATGCTTCCAAACCCTGAGGAGTGAGGACTGATCCAGAATCCAGCGATTGCTGAAAAATAACTTAAAATTGGAGTATTTCCCTGGCAAATTATTTTTGGTTAATCTAGATTTATCAGGATCCACTGGTTTATTTATATCCAGATATAACAGGAGATTTATCACTAACAAAGTTCAGTTTTCTTTTGTAAATGCATTTTGAAATTGAGAATTAAGAATAGATGTAATGTATTAGCAGTGTTTTTTTAGATCTAGGCCAGCTTGTTTGAAAATGTCAATTAACGCATCGTTGGGTTTATTATTATTATAGGGCCTATGCAAAGATTTGACGTACATGTTCCTGTATTGCTAGAAAAAGAATTGGATATAATGTCATCAATGCGACTCTTAAAATTGGTTTTCTAAATGCCATTTGGTTTTTAGAAAATGGTTTAAGCTGTGAACGTAATTTGGCAAATTATTTTCAAACTGGGGTTGGCCCCATGCCATTTATACTGTATGTACATGTAGCTTACTCCTTTGGTCTATTGTACATTGCTGTCATAGATGTGTCATTTCATTTTCGATATATTCGTTGTGCTTCCCACTATGTCACTATTGTGGCAGACCAGAACGAACAGAAAATCACCTCTAACCCAATTAGGAGAACATAGTAATTTCAATTGGTAACATGGTAACATTGGTGTTTATCGACTTCACCCCATACAACGTGGTCAGCAAAGAGTTGCTATGTGATAAACTTGTATAAATATTTACTTATCAGTCTTGTTTAATTCATGTGTTCTTTCTTGTGTCCTGGTGAGCTTTTTATGGCGCTTTTCCATATATGGCTTTCTGAAAATATGGAAGGCAGACAGGCTCTTCGTATCCGCATATTTTTTTTTCTTTTATTTTCAAAATTCCTTCGCTTCTTTTTTTTTTTGGTCGCAGTCTTTATATTGCATGCGTGCATAAGAAGGCTGTTTGCTGGTCATGAAAACCATGGATTTTGAAAATGCTTTTCAAAAGTCACAAGTACTGAAATCACCATTAGCTTCATTTACATTTTCGACTTTGGTTTCAATGACAGATTCGAAAAATATTATTAAAATATTAAATATGTAAAAAATATTAGACTTATTACCAAATAATTTAAAGAATTTATTTCACAAAGGAACTTTATAGTTTTCTTTGGATAAATTCGTTTTGCATTTGCGACTTTGGTTTCAATGGCAGATATTATTAATATATTAAATACATAAGATATATAAACCAATATTAGTCGTTTTACGAAATAATTTGCAGAATTTAATTCGCAAAAGAATTTATAGTTATGACAATATCCAAAGTAATTGAAAAAGTAGTGTTCTTAATTTGATAACCTCAAAATGCTCCGAAACAGCTAATACGACAAGTCATCGATTTTACGTTATCAAATCATGTAGGCACCCAAGTTAAGTCGAATTGAAATCCGTCCTTGGAGGTCTCCCATCTTCCATTAGCATCTTCAGCAGCTGGTTTGCCAACAGATGATGATTCCTAGGATGCATGTTTATTTCGAACGTACAAAAAAACTTTAAATTTGAAGGCAATCGTAAGGGCTTTGAATTTTATAAGGAACCGAAAACTGCAATCAAGGGAATATTGCACGGATCTCCACGGCACGCCATTTTTGTCCATGAGTGGAGCGCAGGCCTCGCTCTGGCCCAGCTCTGCTCCTCGGTCGTCCCCGTAAAAGGCGAAATGCGCCGCCATACATATTTAAGTCGAGGGGGGGACCCCCACACATTTCTTTCCATTTTTAGGGAAGCTAATTCGAACGGAGCGGGGCTAAATATAGCCGTGACACTCGTCTACGTAACGAGTCCGCAGAGCTCTTGCGGATGTTTTAAATAGGCCGGCGCAGGCCAAGACGTTGCACTTCAAGCTCACAGTTCGGTCGGTGTCATCCTCTCTCCGGTTTTCATCTCATATCAGGTATGGAATAACACGCAGTGCAGTGCGGAAGCTGAGGACGGTTTGTTCTAAACGCGAGCGAGTGGATGGCGATGGAGGCCTCAGGAATTAGTGCCGAGGAATTACCTTATAGAATCTTGCTGACCACGGTTTGCAAGAGGAGGATGCAGGCGAGCAGCTCTGTGCAACACCGCAATTCGGTTTTTCAGCCTCTAAATTTCTTTTTGATTTCTACTAGAATAACTTTTTGGACAGTGCTGTTTTTCAAAAAAATGCTGCTGATTCTGCATCTTCTGGAGGCCAAGCTGTTGCTGCTTACAAATGTGCCTGAAAGCAGATTTAAAAATTTCTTTTTGGCCAAGATCATGTCTGTGCCCAGCAACTGCCAGTGAGATGCTAGCTAAAGGAAAAAATAGACAGCTTTTCTATCACACTGCCATATTTGTAACACGATACTGTACATTCGCGGATGCATTGTTCTCAAATAAGGGCAGTGTTGAATTATAATTATAATTTTCATCCCGATTTCGTAAACGCTGCTTATATGTCTGAAAAACGATCTTAAAATTTCCTTTTTGGCCAGAAGCACGCGTATGCCTAGTCACTGCCAATGAGATGGTAGCTAAGCTGAAGGAAAAATAGACAAGCTTTTCCATATTTGTAACATGATACATTTGCAAATACAACGTTCTCACATTCAAGCAATGGATTTTAATTTTGTTGATTCAGATTTCGTATTCTAAACGTTAATTTGCATAATTCAGATCCAAGCAATGATGATTCAATGCGAAGATAAAAATGCAACATCCATTCAAACGTACACCGTGCAAGGGTTCCCACTTAAAATATCACCACTGGCCCAGTTTTATAGCCTACCTTGCAAACCGGTGCCAAGATCTTTTGGCAGCGAAAGGGATTTCCCGGAATGCAGGAAGCGACAAACTTGTAAACGTTCCAAGCCCTATTTGGCAATATTGAAAGGACGTGTCTGGTGTTCCTAGTCCGATGCCTTGCAATTGAACATCCAATCGAAGATATGCCAATAATTGTTAAGTTTGGACCATCCTGATCATTTGATGGCCATACATAAGTATGATTTGGCCACCAAATTGAGTTATTTTCCCCATTTTATGAGCTTGTAAAATTACAGATTTAATTACAGAGTGTATAGAAAGTGTTATTCTCTTCCCTAGATAACCTATCGCAATGTGTGACGACGACGTTGCCGCTTTGGTTGTTGACAATGGATCCGGTATGTGCAAAGCTGGGTTTGCTGGGGATGACGCCCCGAGGGCCGTGTTTCCCAGCATCGTCGGCCGACCCAGGCATCAGGTATGTCTATTTCACATTCAGATATATTGTTTTACTTATTATAAATGTAGCCAATATGGTTGATTGGGAGGGCTGCATGAACTCAGTAATTCGGCTTGAAATGCAACAGTAATTCAGCTGTTTTCTGTTTCACTATTGAGATGTGTTTATGGAGATTTCAAGCTATTTTATGTTCTCGAGAATATGGTAGCTTGTAAATTTGACCCTAACGGTGGGCAAACCCCGATGGCATCGGAAGCATTAGGAAAATAACCTGCTGAGAGAAATTAATCCCGAAATAGTAAGCAATACCTTTTTCCATCCGCAAAATGATAAAAAAACGTAAACAGCAACATTCGTTTTTGTTGCATATCTTCCCAATTCCGTGCGTATGGA
>JAQIXS010000708.1:0-40032 GCA_034700785.1 Rossiulus vilnensis | reverse complement strand
AAGGGCTTTATTCGTTACAAAACGAATCATGTTACCCAACAGGGAGACTGTTTGACAAGCAAAGAGAAAATGAAACCAGATAGGTAAACCCTGCATTATTCATGTAAACAAGTACATGTACCAATGAAGTCATGTATGTATGCAACTCTACAAGTGGATAATTTTGCGATTCTCTTCAATAGTACAAACGAACCAGCTTTGTGGAATACATACAGAATAGCAAAATTGTACGCAAACAGTACAACCCAACCGACAAATTACATCTTTATACCCAACTCTCCCTAACCCATACAGCAGTCGGGATCTCCTGTAAGGGCCAACTTAAGATGCCCTGGGGGCTAGGATCCCGACGCTGCGACCTTATCCTTCTATCTTTTCAACTAACTAACACGCTTATCAAATTTTAGCCATAAGGGCCATGCCTTTCGTGCTGCTTGTGTTCTTCTTCTGATGCCGAACGTTCACTAACCGATGACTGAACTTTTTCAATATCTGCAGAAAACAACGATAAAACTTAGCTATTGTTGCGTCAACATGTGCTGAATTGAAATGCAGTATTTTTTTTTCTTCCATTTCAGGATTCATTCTAGTGTTGCGTGTTCGCGTGTGATATCTGATCATGGTAACAACAATCAACATGGAGGTGTTTTTATTGCCATAATGATAATGTCATCAAGCGACTTGTTTCTATTCAAGTTTAGGACACCGATTTACGAACGGCATGCTGGTAGGTCCACAACACGTTTTATTTTGTTACTAGTTTTTAGCATATGGTAAGTACCAAAATTGCTTGATCTGTAGCTATGAGGTTTAGACAGTAGGTTATTTCCCCCCTGAAAATATATTAGACAATAATCCTTGCAAATCACTCGACTTTTATCGATGACATATAAAAACTTGCACAATTGTAATGTGATTATGCAGCCTGGCTTGCCGAATTACGAATGTCTAGCTGATGTGTTTCTGCACCAGATGACCCTCGAATGGTAAGAGGTCTTTGAACGATTCTGGCCACGGGTCATTTGACCTGGTCAGCGGTCTAGTTTTTGTTACCACCATTTCCTTCAACAACAGCGTCGTAAAGACATTCGTCAGCAGGGGGAAAAAATATATAGATTAGGCGGGGTAAGGTCACGCCCTCCTCCAGAGTCATTCATGAGAACTATATTTACGGAATTGGTAAATTCTTTACGGATGCCAACCAAGTTCAGTGGAGGGCATCACCTGCCTGCATGAGGGGGGGAGGGGAGGATAACTTTGCTTCTGTAATGCACCTTGCTGCCTGACATGGGCGGGTTGGGATCTGACTTCAAAATTAACCCGGATCTGATAGCAAGCGTTCTTTGTGAGACAATTTTTAGAAAATTTCTTTAAAAAAAAAGACAAATATGAACAAAAGTCGCAGGAAGATGGCATTTTGATTCGGTAGTTGATTTTGTTTAACGGAAAACTCCGCAAAACCTTCCAATTCACTTAAATCTTAAGCACTTTCCAGCTTTGAACTAAAGCAAATGAACTCTGCTCGGGATCACGCTGTGTTGGACACGTCTGAATGGCTTTTGTCTACCTCCAAGTGCGACCTTTAGAGAAACATCCGTAATTGTTGAAAAAACGCGAATTTTACGCACAAAAACGAAGTGAAAAAAAAATGCGACTTTTGAGGTCAACAACTTCGCGTTCAAACTTTGTTTTATTCAAAATATATTGACAAGGTATCGCCGAATTGCCGACCTGCCATGGAAGAATTTTTTGTTGGCGACACATTAGGAGTTCAGAGGCGGTCGAATTTTGGCTCGCAGAAGGATAAAAAAAATGATAATTGATGCGATGAGCCCCAAAGAACAAGGACGACGTTTGGCGACCAACAAAAAAAAAAGAAGAAAGAGAATAAAAAAGCAAATTCCCCAGATTTGATTTTTTCCCCATTTCTTGTAAAAAGAGGATTTAATTGCGCTCCTATTGTCGCGCGCCTTTTCACTGCGTCTGGCATTTTATTGAAAAACACCAGCGATTCCGGCTCGCATGCTTTTTTTTACCGGGCAGAATCGCATTTGTCTCGTCACAAAATTAATTGCCTCGCCACATCCTTGTCCGTGCATGAGTTTAAGGGCGGGGAGAAAAAGAAAAGAAAAAACACGTCAAATTCGTGCACCAAAATCCTGAAATGGCAGATTTCTTTTTCCCACCGCATTCCGTGCGGGGAGTGTCTTTTCCCCCGTTTGTGTCCTTTTTTTTCTACCTATGGTAATTAAGTTGCTCACGCAGTCTGACTTAATTTTTATTGCTTTATTAACACGAGAAGCATCACGATTTCGGGTAGAAAATATGAAGACAAGGGGGGGGTGGATTTTGATTGCTTGCCATTTCCCAAAGTTTGTTTGCGGCAGTCCATTCGTTTTCGACAACCGTGAGCACCTCATTAAGCTTTAAAAAGGGGTATTTTTAGTTCTCTTCTTTCACCTATGTGAAGAGTTACCTGCCTGAAGAGAAGAGAAAGATTACAGTCGAAATTAGCAAAACCACCGACATATTGCAAGCCCCATCAACGAAAGAACGCATCTTGAATACATCACACCATGTCCACAATTCCAGATCAACGATATACATGTAATAGATTCTGAAGTATAGTGACCATTAGTGATATCATTAACCTCTAAGTTTAATGGATAGTAACGTTTCGAGGCCCATAATAACACAGCCATTGACTTTGACATTCGCCTTGTGAAAACGAAGCAAGTTTGTAAAGGCAAGCCGAAATCTTGGGACTGTCAAAACCAAAAAACAAGGCGTTTTGGAGGTTGGGCAGCAGTCCCTTGACCTTAAACGCATGCACTTTTGTTGTTAGCATCCTCCCAAATACAAGAATATAATGTGACTCGTGTAGTTTTGCACGCGGAATATTTTTATGGTATCTCGAAGAAATCTGCATCTGAAATTTCATTTGCTGAAGCAGCAGACCCTTGCAGTATAGGCGTGTTCGCCAAACGTGTAAGTGGGAAAAACAGAAGGCGCTTCGAGTGAAGGAGTTAAGTCAGTTGACCTCCCCCACACTGAGTTCGTGTACGTTAAAGATGTAATTAAGGGTTGTTGTTGTTGTTTTTTGTTGGCCCACCGTCACCCTCCCAGGTCCTCCTGGGGGTTCCTCCGAAAAGAGAGGGCATGCACACCTCTAAAAAACTAAATCTTTTCAGAGATAAAATACAGGTTGTTCTTACGCGAGGAGAAAAAACCCCACCCCCCTTTCCTGGTTTTGTGGGTCGAGAATGCTTTTTTTTTGTACATGTAACGCCTCCAGATGGCGCTCCCTGGTGGCGCGCACGAACTGGATCAAATGACAACAAATCCATGACTTGCGAAGGTTGCGTTTACAAATTTCGCGCGACCCGCAGTTTGGGTTTATTAAATTTAGTCCGACATGCCCAGTTTTTTCACCTTCTGGGTAATCAGTCATCAATTTCCTCGACCTGGAGCTGGGTTCTCAACCTGTTTTGTGCAAACGATGGACTCCCTTTGCTAAGCTGGACACCTATTCAGAATAGTTTTAAATTCGTCAAATAAAATACTTCGGACTACACATTTTACTCAACACATTTCAAATTTTAAATATGCATTATTGATGGAAATGCAGGTCCACTCGAAATCAGCCATATGATTGACTCTTGCATGTGCGCATGCATGCACGAGTTCATCCTGATCAAACTGAACCAATATGACATAATACGCTATTGTCCTAAATTAGACATAGGCCTACTGTAAGATATAAACAGTGAAGGGTTCTGGGTTTTTTTATAAAAAAAGTAAATTTCAACTGTTTCGTTATCGTGTTATGTCAAGAGGAGCGGGTGTGTGAATGAATTATACGTCTCAGGTCGTCATCTTTCCCAAGCAAAGCGTCTTGGTCAGCTCCCCTCTCCATCTTGACTGGAAGATTTCATTTCCTCATTTGCATATCTGATGATAGTCATAGTGGTCGAACTGGCTTCTTCTCCTTGGGCGAGGGCTGGGCGTGAAAAGTAGGTCCACCCCTTGACGCCATTTTCGCCGATCTCGTTTGAATTTCGGGCCAAAAAGATTGTGCTGAGCCATGGCCGATACAATTTGCGTAGGGGGGGCATCATTTTTTGCTTCCTCGGTTTCTGACAAGTCCCGATCCTGCGTTTTCTTTATTCGAAGCCCCGTGGGTCTTTGTTATTTTGGGCAGTGACCCCCGCTTCTTCCAAGTTTCTCCAAACCACGCCTCGATTTTCGAATCTTTTTCGGTCTGGTTTTAAAAGGTTTTTAAAAAAGTTTAATTAATTCGGGCACGCATTCTGACGAGCCTGCTAACTTTTTTCGATGGGCCAAGAAAGGGAGGGGGGGTGCGGATGATGAAACCGCACCGCCTACCGTCCCGAAATATAATGCTGCTTTTCGTTGAACAATATAGACTGGCTACACATTTATAAAACAGGCAAAAAATTAATAGGAACGCGTTGGGCTTTTTTCCCCTTTAACCGTAACATCGTGTTCGTTCCATAAAAAAATTCATGAAGTTTTAATATAATTGGCCCTATGCTGGAGCCTATCATAAACCCTGGGCTAGCGGGGGCTTGTTGGACACCATAAGTTCCACCGCATTTCACTTTTTTTATCTCGGAAATCTTTCTTGATACGCTGGGCTTTTTCTTTAAATTAATATTTGATTTCATGTAGTAAGATGAATGCCGCGCAGATTCCCTAGCAACCATGTCAACCGCAAATGGGAATAAAACCCCGAAGATCTTATGTCTAATTCTGTATATAAATCTTACTCGTTACTTGCCAGCATATTTTTTGTTTATTAGTATTTTATATACAATGTTATTTAACATAGTTAAATAAATCTTTTATAGGCCTAATAATATTTATTAAACGATGTGAAATAGCATATGACAATTAAATTAGAAGGATACCCTACATTAAGTCATAATTGGAATAAAATTATCCCAATAGCCATGTCAACTTTTTTTTATTCTATGCGCGAGTTTACAAATCGATAACTGGCAACAACTATCTCATCTGTGTCTGTCGGATGAACAATAGCTTAACACACGTATAATAGCAGTGTTAGGGAATGGTGGAATTAGTAGCTTTGCAGCACTGAATGGCCTAACATTAGAGGAGGGTTATGACAAACAACCCCCTCAGTCCTCCAAAAACACTTGGTTGATATACTACCTAATCAATTAACCGGTTTGCTAATTGGATTTAGGCTTTTTAATTTGCACCAGTACTTAAGATACCTTTAAATGTAATATGTATTGGTCACAATCCTTCGTTTTAAAGACCTGATAAGTTGCCCTCAAATAATAATTTTACAAATCTTTAAAAAAGGCTGAAACTTAATTAATTAACATACAAAATAGAAACGATTTTCTTTAATGGTTTAGTTAACCCGTAGGGCGATGCGTGGTCAGTGGTTGCAGTCAGTGACCAGTACCAAAAAGAGGGTCAAGTAAACTCGATGATCAAGTGATGAAGAAATTGCCAATTAGTACGGTAGTGCAGCTTGACCAGTGATATGCACGGTGTTGCTAAATACAGCACCAGTAGCTATTAGGCGTTAACCGTAATTCATTGTAAAAAAAAATAGCACGGACCTCGCATGGTGCAACTGCACCTCTGGGCATTGGATTCTAAATGGACGGTTTAAGACAAGCGGTCGATCTCGCATACATTATGTCCAACCTGATTGATTTGTTTACGGTTCGAATGCTTATTTCTTAATGTATGCAAGCTTCCTTGGCCTACCACGCACCCACGACATTTTTTTTAAAGAATGGGTTTTAACGTGTCCCAGTTCGAAATCAACAAGTAGCTTCGTTGATGGCCAGTCAGTTCTACAGTTCCCTCGCACCTGTCCCATAAGAGGATGGTGCAGTGCAGCAGCACTAGGGCGTGTCTCTTAGTGGACCACAACGTGTCCTCTTTCTCACGTCACGTCCGTCCTCCATCGCACGGTGCAGGTCACTCGGATGAGTTTTTCCTTCGTTTTTTTGCTGACCAACGTCAGATTTTGAGTAATTTATCCATTTCAAGATATGAAGCTTAATTATACACGCCAAGGAACATGCACGATAGTGACGAAAGGTCAACGCGAGCTGGGTTGCGCTAAATTTCTGTTGACCACGTAATGGACACTGGGGAGCAGCGACATGCGAATGACGTTAAAATTGCTCCAGTTCGATTCCATTTCCAAAGTGGAGTGGTCTTTGCTCGATTTATATTGGAAATCTGATCACTGTGAATCCTTTTTTTGTGAACATTTTTGCTTTTACATGTGTACATGCCACATGTGTCACGAATGGTTTTACTGATTGTGATGACTCCGAAGAAATTTTGGAGTAAAGAAACTATCATCATAAACATTTTATATTCATGTGATATTTGCCAAACGTTGTTGTGTAAGTTCTTGTAGTAGACTTGAAGTGCCTTGGAAATAAGTTGATCACACTTCGGGGACAATGCCAATCATTCGCTGAGAAAATGATCTTGAAGCCAAAGCCCATTCCCTGCATACAATATTTATCGAAGTCATGATTGAAGCATTCCCTAAAGATTTGCAATCAAATAAGGCCTGCTTTTTAACCGCCACGAAGACGACAAACAAAAAACCCTCTATATATGAGGTGAGCGGCGTACATTTACATACAATGGCACCCATCATGCACGTTTATTAAAAGGTTGCTCAGGGATGATTTAAAAACATCGTTCTGACCCCCACCTGACATCTTTATTGTCCCATTCGCGGGTACTTTAGATTTTCGAGCTGATTTGGAATTGTTGTGTGCAGAATCCGTACCCACACTTCACGACGAAAAGTAGTTGCCCACGTGATAACGTCTATATTGAATTAAGTTTGAGATGTGGGTGAGAAATAAGCCCTTCCCTCCCGCCCCCTTCTTTATTTACAAAGATTGAATTGGCGATGAATTAAGAAATGGCATTAATGTGGAGGCTGGACCTCGTCATCTCAACGTTTTAAATAGGATTAGATCTCGGTGTCAAAGACTTCTATCGCCGCGCAATCCTTTCGTTCGAATGGACTACTTTTTATCAACGATTCCTATTGTCGAATGCAAATCGCATTAAAGCGAATTAAATGCGGAGGTCCATCGACAACTTCCTAATGCTTTAAATAGCTGAACGCAATTAGACGTTGGAGTTCAGAAATTCAGTTTGACAAGGATGATGGTGACTACCAAAATGCGGCGGTAACCGCTGAATGACTTGGGTTTGATGGATTATACACCCCCTACCACATGGCATATCTTTATTGACAGTAGGGTACCGAGTTGAGTTGAATTAAATGTATTTTCTGAAATTTGCATTTTCCTCGCATTGGTAAACACATCGATCTACATGTACATGTCTATTTCCGGTCACTGCATACGCCTAATCGCAACCTGGTGACAATTTATCAAAGGTTTTGAAGTGGGGTTTTAAAAAGGCTCTTTCGACTTACCTCTGCGTATTCCGCACACGTGTCAATGGATGTGACGAACTTGACTACGTCGTCAACCGTCCACTTGGCTATGACGCTCGCCTCTAATTCGTCGCAGCTGCCTCGTTCGGTGCACGTGGACAGACAGGGGTGAGGCTGAGCGGCGCTCTCCGAATTTCCGGGCGATTTGTTGGCGCCTGGAGAGGAAGCTTCGTTGGGAGCAGGCGATCGTTTCGGATCCGCCAGAGCGGAAGACCACAGTCTACTGTTCGTGGATTTCGGGGAGGCGTCCGAGCTGACGTCACTTCCTTCGGAATCACTTTTAAACGAACCGAATAAATCTTGGAAATCGCGCAGGGATTTCCCCCCGTGGTGGAGGCGGAGGGCCGCAGGGTCAAAGGGTAATCCATCGGTCCGCATTTTCTTACTCGAATTCACAGTGAGGTCCAATGGGTGAGTCTTGGTTTCCGGCTCCTGCCCATGGGGGCGCTTCATCGTGCCTCTCAAATAGTTTTCCAAGTGGGAGGCGCTGTGAGCGCTGGCGTTTCGCATCATGTTGATGAGCGCCTGGGTGGAACTCAGGTCCACCACACGGAGGGGCGTGGTCGGGTTGACCCGTTGGTCACCGAGATCAGGGGGCGCACTGTGGTTGTCGTTCTTCCGGCTGAGCCCGTCATCTTTTCTGGATCCGCTCGATGGCGGTGGAGTGGCCGCCGTCTTCAACGGAAACCTGCCATCGAAGTTCCGCATAAATCCGTTCCCTTGAGCATAGTTGTAGCTGTGAAGAGAACAAATGGAAGATGCAGTTAGAACATGATACAGTCATATTGCCAAATTCTACACGTAGGCCTACATGCAATATTCGGGAAGCGATACTCCAAGGCCCCAATAACACATGCACATGAGTTGTTCAGAAATGGCATGTTTGGACCTGGAATATGATCAGTTATCGGCAATTTATTGAAAATCAAGCAGGATAATTATTCTCATGCAGCGTATTTATGTATATATTTAGTTTTTAATTATTATTATTTTAATTTCGTGTTTATGAACACTTTCTTGATAAATAGGCACGATCCATTCGTCTGCATTAAAATGTGAAGCACAGTTTGAACATATTTAACTTATAAACCGTAACTATGAATTCGTAATTTGTGCCCATGGAGTGAATAGCTTTATCAAATTTCAGTGTGAACATATTCTACTTAAATAACCCATAACTAAGAGCTTGTAATAAGTCAAAAGCTTTATAAAACTAATACACAGTTTGAACATATTCAACTTATAAACCGTAAGTTGGTAACTACTAGCTAGTAATATGTCTGTATACGGAGTCAAAAGCTTTATCAAAATTCAAATTCATGCACCGTATTCTGACTTCTCCCAAGTAACAATACAGTTATAGTTAAATATTAAGACATTATCTAGTTCAAGAGGTATGCTATTGGCGCTTAAAAATATACGTGTAGTGTACAAGCTCGGTCATTGAATTTAAGTTTGATTTCTGAAGCAGAATTGGTTCATCCTACAAAAATGCATTCCAGCTGGTAAAACGTTTTTAATTAAGCTTTACACAAATGAAAAATGTTGAAATAAAACCTCCCTTCCTTTTTATAGCGCAATTTTTTGCTGCTGTTAAAATGTAAGGGGTCGAAAAATGCAGCTTCTTAGGAAGTCATACGAATGACAAATGAGAACTTCTAATAACGTAAGAAGTAAAGGGGTGCGTTATAAAAGCAAACAAATATACGAGGGTCTAGTCATGACCCCTAGGTGGCGGCATCTGAATATTTGCAATGAGTTAATGTTCTTCACCCGCACCACCCATCTCTGACATATTAATATGTGGTTTTTTTTTCGAGAAATAATTTAAAGAGGATAAAAGGAATAATTTAGTTTTTATGGCTCGGTACCCCTTGCCCCCTTCTTTCCTCAACAATTAAATGCTTTTAATTAAGCACAATGGAAGCGAGCGAAAGGCATTATGGGAGGAAAATGCGTCACTTCCTACCAGCTCTGATAAGCGAACTTAAAAGCTTCAAACCGCTGTTATGCCCGTGAGAATTAAGTGAGAAATTCCTAAAACGTCGTAAATTTGAAGTAGATTTCAAGACAAAATTGTGCCGAATTGCACGCTTATCCTAACAGCCTCAAATGTGAACCCAAGAATTTTACTTAAACCCTTGTGACACAGCATCCTTTGTAACCATAGCAATAATTTTGTGATTACTATAAATCGAAATGGCCAAAGGTTATCGTGTAGTGTAGTCTTTCGGGTCGAGTGAATTAACCTTTAAATACTATGCAAGGCGTCCATCCAGGTGTTTTTGCATGAACATGTATAGAAGGGCCTGTACACATTAGGCAGTTGGTGCAATAAGTTATGTTGCCCTGACGATAAGGTCGACTAAACTTTCCAGCCACAGGTGGCGCATTTTAGATGGCTCGAAGGAGCCCTTTGAACTCTTGTGGTTTTCTGAAAAGTTGTATTGTTTTATTGTAATATTACGAAAGGGAGTGGGAAAGGGTATGGGGGAGCCGGGCACAAAAAAGCGGTACAACTTGGCACCTCTTGAGTTATGGGGACCACAAAGGAACTTTTAAAAATAATAAGGTTGACCAATTATAGTGACCAGCGGGGGGCTAACTAGCCCCGCTGTTCCTATTGCGTGGAAACACGTAAAAATACATTAAAAACTGGAAAACGATTGAAAAGGTAAAAGAAATTACGAGAAATAAAAAATGGTCGCCGCATGGCAACTCCCTTGTCCTCGGGTAAAGAAACCTCCCCACTGGCGGGAATTATTTGACAGCATCGAATAAACATCCTCGCCATCGGGTTCCACCATTTTGGCTATTCAAAATCCCATTATTTTTTAGGATAACTCAAATTATTGACTTATCACCGTGTGAAATAAGCGGTGCTAAGGGATTCACCGTGCTACACCTAAATGCCGAACTGGGCGCCCATTTACACTGGCTGGCTAATGGTCAAACTCAGCGGGCTTAAAAACCTCGCTTAAATTATTGCGAGCTGTTGCACCAACGTGCAACCCTTTCTTTACTTGATTAAAGATATGGGTGGCAAGTTCACGTGAACGCTTAGGTTGACTAAAGATGTTAGTGAACGAAACTGACCAATCAGTATTTCATACACTACATGATGTACGTGTACAATGTACATGTATTTAAAACCCAACAGCGAAGACGAATACAAGCATCCAGCGGGGTTAAATTGTGGATGATTTAAGGATAAGATCCATTGGGTTTCAAGTGTGAAAACCTGGACCCCAGCTACATGTTGGAACTTCTTCAGTATTTCTGGTTAGATAACACTCACACGCTTAAACCAAACAAAGAAAGTTGAAACGCCAGCACTTATTTATTACTTCCATGCATAGTTTAATTATATAAATTAATGCATCTCATTTTTACATCATAAATTAATATGAATTTTTAATATTTTAGTCTAACAAAATATTTACTTATACGCAATAATAAATATGAAAAGTTGACATATTCGGGGATTATCGTGGACAATGACGACTCATGTTTAATATTACCGAGAACTGGAGGATAAATTCGCTACAAGAACCTGCTGGCCGCGCTGCACATCCGTGCGATTCGTTCATGTTGCTTTAAACAAACACCTTTCTTTATGTGGTTCTCGTTGAGGAATAAGCAATGTCATATCCTGGGTCCATTTGCTCAACTGATTTATAAACCAGCCGAGTTGGACGTGGGCGCATCTAGATGGACGATGTGCATGGGTGGGGTAGTTGATCTTAGCATCAGGTGAAAAAATAAGTTTGATGATGATGGCACTCCGTGGTGAGTAGACATTAGCGATCCCATTAAGATGCACTCGCCGCATGGGGGAGCATATCATTCATATCCATAACGCAACCGCAGGTCGAAATTGGGCGAGCTCGTGGCCCTGCCCTTGGGCCACTCAATCATTTTTGCAAATAAATATTTCAGGAAAAACTGAAAACCCACTAACTAGCTCCATCATCTTCTAGACAGGCGTCTCCCTTACCTTCCAGTCTGCAGATACTGATTGAACCCTTTCAGCTAAGTTTGCAACTGCCCTATCGAGCCATCTGGTGACAGATATCGCAGAACGTGTTACCATGGTGAAGTTTGGCTGAAAGGAGACCATGTTGTTGCCAAACATTCTTGCTACATCAGACTACATAATTGAAACTAAGACTGTAGCCCTTAGTAGCATAGCTTTTACTGCTGCCGACTTATTTTTAACCATTTTGTCGGCTCAGCGGCTGCCATCGTTAACTCCAACTACGAAGAAAATGGGAACTGTAAAAACGGTTTCTTGTGGTTTTATGCATAACCCTGGCCAGTTTACTCGTGGATGCGATGTGTGACCCCAAGTGGTACGATTGTGGGATGGCGTATTATGGGCGACCTCACAATGAACGCTTCACAGATATTCGCCACCAATTGTATGCACTGCAAATAATTGCAGACAAAGTGTAAGGGTTGCCTGCTCGCGATAAAGAGTTGAGTGTTAAACGCACTCGAGCTTGAAGGTTAAGCAAGTTTTCTGGTGTTTCTTCCATTTCTAGTGGCTGCACCCGCTCAGGTCTTTGCAAGAATTTAATCGAAACGTTACTTAAGATTTAATTTGAGTGGATCGAAATGTTGGATGGAAGAACCCTGGAACCATTTTAAGCTTAATTAATAAATCTCACTGGGTTTCGGGGCTCATCACGCTGTGTGACCAAGGCGAAGTTAATGCAATTTGCACTAGATGGCGCTTCACCGGCGTGAACGTCTTAAAATAACCCAATGCATGGCTGCTGTACATGTATATTGCATTCATTTTTCGACTCAGATGTAATGCAACAAAACTTAAAAACTGTGTTTTTTCACACTGCAATATAAGCGTGTAATTTGACGGCAATAATTTGAAAAATAACGGTGATGTACAAACACTTGTTTTGTTGTTGCGTTTTGAACGTTTAAATGAAACTGCGGGAAACTGATATGAAATTTCTTGTTTTAAAATATTCCATTAGTATCTGGCGGGAATTAGTTCGGATTGCTAGTTTAAATGCTGAAAGTATGCTGCACCTACATATAGAATGATGAACGGAAATTACGACGTTTTCATCATCTTGACGTCAGTTTGTTCGTATTTCAACCTAAAGAGTGTGTCACGTCACAAAGTGTTAATTAGGGCATGCAAACATTTAACTCCTTTTAAGCTCATCGAACGATCATGGGAATTGAAACTGAAAGTCATACTTTAAGTACTTCGGAAAATCTTGCATGTTCATTTAATTCAAATCCATTATAGGCTGCTACATACTAACTCTTTTTCCAATCTCAATATTTTAAGTTTCGACTTGGGTCACTAAAAAGAGTGCATATATAGCCGTCACAGCACGGGCCCGCTGCCAAGTACGTGTACGACCTTACACTAAAATGGCATAGTAAAATATAGAGAATCGAATTTATGATTATAGAAGCCTGTATTCTGAAAAAGAAATTCAATTTATTGAAGCGTGCATAGTAGTCATAGCGCCGCTGGGCCCAATCGAGCATCATGGCGGCCATAAAGTTGAAAAATGTCGCTACTCTATATAATATCTTTTGCCAACTCTTTGGCGTAAAATAAATAATAATAATAATAATAATAATAATATAGTATATACATGTAGCATATACATTAGTGAGTGACTTTAGTTTCGATCAATGCATTCATCGTGATAGCCAATGCGCATGTGTAAGAGAATATTTGACCTATTTTAAAGTGTTCTATAAAATTCAAATAACTGAAGTATTCTTTGGAAAATAAAGAGACGCTGTTTCCTCAAAAATGCAGAAAATTAAAAAGTTGACCATGCAGATGACAGCACTTAACAAGGGACCAAACTATTAATTATTCCGGTGTGGTTTCAGATGCAATTTTTGTGAGTGGTATTTTTACTTTTACGCGTAAAATAATTCTTACTGCTCGTTATGATTAAGATTTTACTAACTTATAGATAATTTGAGCACATTCGCGCATTATGACAATGAAAACGTTTGATTATTTAAGTATTACAGCATAACTTACAGCATCGAACTACTACTATACATTGTATATGTAATTTGGGCTACCCCTAAATATGCGGATCTAAATGGCTGGGTCAATGCATGCATGCGTTCATGCACGGAACATTGCTGTTATCTAATAACTGGCCAGGAACTAATAACCTCGCATTGATTAGAATCGATCATCAAAGATTAATTATGATATTTGGGGTGAAAGATCGATTAGCTAAAGCATGATTTTATACTGGCTAGTCTGGTGAACACTGCTAATTGTGTGAAGAATTTAGTTTGCGTGATAACTTTAAAAAAAAAAAAAAATTATCTTACGATCATGGTGATGAGCTAACATGACCGAAAATGTCGGTAGATGTTGCGGCAAGGGTTTTTATACGAGAGCAATCTCCATGTTTTGGTCCTACTTAATTGCATTCTTCAAAGCCATTATGGCGTTCTACTTGGATTCACGATGGTGTCAAAGTATGAGAGACATTAACGCCCTCTGCATTGTCTCGCAGAAGCTGATTAAGCAAAATGTATCGCAGAAGCGAATGACCGGGCAGATTCGGAGATAGTTTTGCTCTCGCGTTATACACATTCATGTCAGAAAATCACATCTCACGCTTTGTCTATCCATTACTTGAAATGTTTAACCTACAAATTAACGGTACTGTTCCTTTTTATGGGACCTTGCAGAAAAAAATACTGACAACTTGCATGGGAGGATATCTCTCGAATGAATTAAACACGTTTTTATTTGTGTTGGGGCAATGCTGATTATCTATAGATGGGTCTTGCATAATCGTTGTACGCCCATCTAAAATGTATTCGTGCATGCAATTTATTAATGATGTTGTCATAGGTTGGCTCGATTATTATTATTGATTGACAGACCATTATGAAACGTGATAATTATATATTTACGGCTATATTGTCATCCTTTAAATAGGTCACTTAAAGTAAATTACAAATACTGTTTTATATGAACGACGGCATGATAATGATGCTTTGTCGCTGGTGAGATATGATACGTTTTAATGGTCAACTATTACGGGGCCTTAAATCTGATTGGTGTATTAAACCTTTTAATTGAGGACGTCGACTGCACGCTACGGTAATCACGATAGGTCAAGGTGGGGGTGTGCGGAAATTACAATATTTATTCAATTATGAAATTGTTGAGGTAAACTATAATAACGGTGAATGGGGGGAGTTGGGTACCAAGGACTCGCGAGTGGTACCATGCTGTTTTCGTATTTATTGTATGCATGTGTGACAAACCTTCAAATTAAATCCCTAAGTCGAAATTTTTCAGAAATTATGATAAGCTGATTGAAAGAGCTATCTCTTTTATCCAAGCACAATTATGTCCATTATCATTGAATTCGTGGCTTATCTAATTAGCGGTGTTAGTGTTAGAATAATACCGCGATTTCTTTATAGCTACTCGTACGCAGTGAATGCCCAAGAAAAAAATGTCATTGATTTGGTTAATGCCCAATGCGTTTAAATATTTCTGTTTTGACATCTGTTTCGTAACATTCATTCGAATGTGTGAAAAGTGCGGTTTTTTTCCTCTTCTTTTTAAAAAAAACTCAGCTAAGAAGACATGCTTTACGGGTCTTTACTTTACTCTCTATTCGGCAAGATAGAGATATTTTTTTTAAATGAAAAGGGCCTGTTATCATCTGCCAACGTTATCGCTGCTAACAATATTCAGTTATGCCTTCATTAGGCCTACCCAGTACCATTTCAATCTCAACTTGTCCTAGGGCTTGAAGGCTGAGTTTTAATTTCTAATTAATTATAAATGCTCGGCAGCAGTTAAATCAAGACCCAATGAAAACGTGGAAAAAGCTAACGAACCGTCAAAATCTAATGTCACTTTTTTTCAGAAATTTGTCAAACAAAAATCGTTACAGTATATGCTGAACTTTGTCAAATTCGTACAGCATTCGGTTTAACCGAGATATCGAGCAGATGAACATTGATGAAAGCGCCTTAACAAGAAGGGGAAGATAGTGTTGTTAACAGTGTTTCGAACAGAATAATTTCCTTCAGTGTACCCTTTTATACCTACAGTTTTACCCATTGTTTAACTATACTTTCGATTATCCGAGGTAGTCACGGTCCTGACTACCTCGGATAATCGAGCTTCCACCTCATTTCCAAAACTCGCTTAACGACACAGTTGAAACTTATCGAAACCGAGAGACTTACCTTTCGGCCGGATTGCTGTTGTTGTACTTGGCGGCCAAGCTGCGCATAAAGTCGCTGTAATTCCTAGTCATCATTTGCTCCATTTGTTTGAGAATCGGAGTCCCGGTACATGATCCCAGCGAGGCGGGCGAGAAGCGGTCCAGGCCCGGCGTGGACGCGGTGGGCGCCGGCGAAGGCGGAGGCGGGGTGCCCGCGAAGGCTGGCGAGTTGTAGGAGAGAGCACGGGGGGAAGAGACGGCGATGCCGGCCAGGCGAACGGACGAGGCCGGGGAGGACGGCGAGGCGGACGGCGAAGAGCGGTCGATGGCGGACGGGCTCAGGCGCTCCGTCTTGATTTTGGCCGGATCGACAACCAGGGTGTCGGCCGGCATACTCGTGGGGAAGGCCGCCGAAGAGCGCGATTTAGGCGGGGCGGCGGACGAGTGCCACAAGTTTGGCGGCGCCGTGTGAAGATGCACTTTGGCCGAGGGATTGGCAGCGAGTGCCGCGTGGTGGTTGGGAGGAGGCGATGGGGCTGACCTCCTCTCTACACATGCGTGCTCGCGGCAGACGTCCTTCGCCTCCTTCTTCCGTTTCGCCTCCTCTAGCTGTACCTCCTTCTTTCGGCTGGATCGGTTGCACTTTTTGCGGCTGTTGCTGCTGCGATGAGGATGCACCGGCGGCGAGGGCAGAGGCACGGATGCTGCGCTCCGAATGATGCCAGCTGCGGACGACGAGGCGGTGCCGGGATGTTTACTACTACCTACAACAACGTAAACAATACGAAGGCTTTCAATAAAACGTTTCGAAAGGGTCGGGCATGCGTTGGCTGAGGCGCACATAGCGCAAGGCCAGCGTCACCGTTGGAGCAATGCCGGCGAGAACACCCTCCCCCCAATTACGGCATTTCGAGCGTGCGTTTTTAGCGATGGCCACCATGGCGTGCGTTCCACCAGACCAAAAGAAAAGGAACGGGCGCAAAATTCAATCAATCAAAATGAGCACGCGAAGTGATCCATCCACCCGTGATTTTGAATGCTGCGCTCGGGGGAAATCTGCGGTTCGGAATCTCCGAAGAAACATCTTTTTCAGATTTAATTTGAATTTGAGAGGCTTTTTAAAAAATTGTTAGATGGGAAAAATTAGAATGAAAGATCTGGGGTAATTCGAAAATGCTTGTCGGAAATCTAAATTAACGAAGCTAATTGGGACGTTTATAATTTTTAGAATTGCTCTTAATCTTTGATCTGGATTGTATAGAAATCTACCGGTTAGTGGCAAGCTAATCATGAGCTTGTGAAGAAAGACGGAAAACAGTCACTTGTGACATCAAACATTATGAGCAAGATGATGATTTTGTGAGACGTTTTAACGTTGTCAAAGTGAGTAAATCATATTGATAACAATATGATTTTTTGTTATGTCACATGAAAACTCGCCTCTATTATATGGATGTACATGTACACTAAAATTCAATTATAATAATAGGCATGCGTTAAATTTTTTTTTTGCAAATTATCAAATGCTTTGACTGTGCCGCTTGCACATTTCACGTACGCGTACACCCGCTTGATATAAACTATAATCTTGCCACACACAAGTGGACCTAAAACTTATAGGAATTAGACGATTTATAGAAGAAAAAAAATGCAGCCTACTTATAATTCGACTTTTTTTTATAAAAAAAGCAATATTAATACCATTTTTTATTTACAATTTCATGGCATGATTTTGGCGGTATTTGTGACCTAAATAGTGCGGTATTATTGAAATGATAGGGGTATAAAAATACGGCAGCTTCATTAATAAGATATGTATTACGTGCTTGCTTAATGTGCGTTGCACAATGATGTTTATTATGAAACATTCTGATTATTTTAAAATCTGCGTACACACGTTTCTTGGCATACCATGTAAATAGTGTATGAATAACTAATACATATGTGCAGTAAAACACTTGAATACTGTATTTAGTTATTCCGTGTATTTGCTACCTTTTTTTATAATAGAAGACTACTGAGTCAGTCTACTGTATTTCAACGTTATTCAATGCGTGTGTGGAGAAAGCCCAAAAACATGAGGTCACCTCACACGGGTTCATAATCGTGCCGCAAGTCAAAAAGGTCAACAAACGGCGTAATATAATGTACGCGTGTCTTTTAAAGTGCGCATTTGTCAATGGCTGGCTAACACGGACCTGTAAGAGTTAGTTTGAACATGAAATTATAATTCGTAAACGTGAAAATTATCACGAAAGGTTTCTTAATTGTGTTGCGGCGGGGGAGGGAAGAGAAAGAAACGGTGACGTCGAATGCCTATTAGCAAACATCAAACCATGCAAGGTGATTGATATATGCCCTTAAATAATGACCTGAGAAGCGGGGATTCGTTTTTTCCCAGGTGTTTTGTTGGCAAAGGTTGTAACCCCCTAGAGGTCATGACCTAAGGTAGACGAGAAAAAAAAACAAATGTCATCTTTCTTTCCCCTGTAGTTCGACGAAGAGTAAAAGAAATAGAGACAAGGTACTAATTAATTCCAGTAATGGAATTTTGCCACCTTCCACTGCAGACCTTAAAAATCCCACTGATTTTTTTAGTCGGTCTATAACCGTGGTGGGAACTGGTCTGGCCTCCTCCCTAATTTTAGGAGGGTGGCGTTAAAACAAGAAGGCAGTCACGTGGTGTCTGTACAGCTTTTGTCTTTTTTAGATAAAAACAGCCCCTTGTTAGCCTGCCGTTTTAGTGATAATTTATGCACATTCCCAACTGTTTGCTTAATATTTTTTTCCAGTACGTGAACACGTAGGAGTCATGTTGAGACAAGACAGCAATATAATGTACACACTAAGGCTTCGCCAGAAATGCAGTATATTTATGATAATAAAAAAACATTTACGTGGGGTTCTATCAATATGTCAACGCCCAGGTGACCTTCTGAAGGCCGTTCGATGACAGGTCAAAGCTAGGCAGGACAGCAACACGATACAACTTTGAGTGATAAGTTGATAACGCACAGAATTCGTGCCTGCATGTCGGTTCGGATCTCGCACTTCCGGTCCGACTCTTAACAGTCAATGCTTTCAAATCATTTATTTGTCAAACATCTGGCTGATGGATGGTCATTTTGCATTGAGGCAGATGATTGGTCAAGAAATACTGTGTTCGTGGACATTATCATATTCTTATACATTTCAAAGGGAACCCAGACTTCTCAGTATAAATAAACGTATAGATAGATGTACTTATCTAGCAGTGTATTAATATACAGTGCACATGCGGATTTCTATCTTTCCTGCCCTCTGTTTGATATGTACTGTATAGGCCTATGAATAAATTTGTTAATCAAATTCGTTGGAATATGAGGCAACGGAAATCTTCAAACTAGTCAGATAACGCGTCTAATAGCACAATTAGCACAAAACAGCTTGGCTATTTTAAAGAAACTGTAAATTGACACCTAGTTGTGAAATAAAACTAGTCAATTTAAAATTTTTAAATGTTAACTTCAAGGATTTCCGCAGCTTCAACACCCTTAATTCTTTTATAGTTTTCCGCATGCTTAGATATTCAGTTCATTATTTCGCATGAATGGGAAAATCAGGAGATGGCTCGAAAAAGTCAATTTTGGGCGAAAACTTCGGCGTTCTGTAGCTTTTCACATACTGTACATAGGCCTATACAGCTCCAAAAATGCCAAACATTGTTAATACTCAATGGGTTGTTAGCAAACCACCAGAATCACCACGACCAATTTACGAGCTCGTGCACATTAGCTTACAATGGTACTTCACCGTTAATTTAGAAAAAAAAACAAATTAAAGCACATTGGCAACCTTTTATGGATATGGGAAACTATGTCGCGGTAACTGATGCATAGTGCGTGCACGAGGTGCACGGAGATGCCATCGTGACAGTAAATAAGGTTGTTTTCGGCACGTAGCAGGGAAACTATAGGGATTTGTTTGCCGATCAAACACACTTAAATGCACCCGGCATCCTTATTTACCTATGGTAGCAACTGGCAGTATCGCACGAGAAAAAGATGTTTACAGACAATGACCTGACACGTCCGAGTGCAAGCTCACATTTTTGAAGAGATCAAAGGTGAAGCCAGGATGCGCAGCAGAGGTTAACGCAGTTAACGTTTCATTTGATTCGACGACTTTCGTAGACGGAGTTTACGTGTTAATATTTGCATAGCATAAGGAAAAGACACTAGGCTGCGCGAACTCTGAACCTTTGAAGCCGGAGACGAAATCGTTTGCCCAAGGTCATACTTATAACAACAGTATGTCAATGGTTGCAAAAACTAAGTTTTGGCAACCAAATGCGACCCCCTTCATCCCCAACGCATTGATATTTTTCTGTGATGCTTGTTATGTTAGCTAAGAAAATCCTCTCATAATCAGAAAAAAATTAGTTTTTCCTTGAGATTTGCTTTACTTTCTAGTGCCCTAGAGTCTACGCCTCTAGATTTGAGGTGGTAACCTATTTTTAATGGCTTTTTACCTCCTAAATTGTGCGATTAACTAATTCAGCATAACCATGCAAACCCGCTAGGCCTCATCATTTTATGACTTTTTTTTATAAATGTTTTTAAATATTGACATGAGATACATTTGTGAAAACATTCACAAATTATAGATTTTAGCCAATATTTCTCCGTTAACATTTGCTGAATAATTTAATTATTAGAAAGCCGTAGACGTACAAATTTTAATATCGAGACTACAAAATATGATTTTTGCCTACGTCTGTCTTTTTACGGAGTCTGTTTATAATTATTTATAATTAAAGGAACACCATTTTTGTAAAAATTACTTGCTAAAGAAAATTAATAGAACGCCATTGGCGAAAATATTTGAAAATTGAGATCATAAACCAACAATTTCAGCCAACGTTCATATGCGAAATGTGCTTGGGAAAATTAATAGGAAAAGAAATGCCAGAGGCAAAACGTTTCGAAAAATTATCAAACGTTATGTATTTTAGATCATAGTTCTCATAATTGCCACGGGATAGTAATTGATGGAGCGCCATAGGCAATTTAAAATAAAAAAGTAGATCACAAATCATGAATTTTAGAATTCGTTTCTTTTCGTGACTCCCCCCCCTCCCCCTCCCTACCCTTCAAATCGACTTGCGACCCAGAGTTTGGAAAACGCTGGTCTATGGGATTTGCGCACACTTGAGTGATACTTATAAACTGCAATTACCAAATATCGCGATGCTGAAATTGTACACTTCGCAGCAAATGTATGGGTTGCCCACGTGAGTTTGGCAAATCGGTCCTGAATCTACGTTCTCAGTCGTAGCGACGCTGCCACAAATGATTAACTTTAACAGAATAATGGCATGCTTTTGTCGACATTTCGTTAAGAAAAACGTTTTCATCTTATGATGTGCAGTCAATAAGACATTGGACTTCGTGTTAATTCCCCCTCGTGAAGTTAATTTCGCTGCTAGCGTAGTTTCTAACCCCATCTTCGCGATGTCACCCTTGAGTAGTCCGTGTGGCGTTGGCAAGAACCGCGAAATTCGACGGGGGATTGGAGAAAATTATTGTTATTATTTGTTCTAAAAATAGTTTACTTAGAGATTAGGCGTGATAAGAATCGTAAAATTAACACTCGAACCAGGAGAAAAGCAAAGGAAATTGCAGTTCCTTCCGAAGAAACCCTCGAAAAATGACCGTCCTGGCAGGTTGGAACGAGGTTCGAGGAAGATTCCCGATGCATATGATGTTCGTTCCTGCATTATTGCCGCTTAATACAACAACAAAATGACTGAATTCGTCAAATCTACCTACTTCTAGCAAGTTCGAGTGTTTGAAAATAGGGTGATGAAGGGATTGATGAACCCAAAACAATGCGATCCAAGCGAGATTCAGGAGAGTTATAAGTACAACCAAGAGAAAGTCTACAGTATGCAGTTGCAGCTTTCTTGCATTTAAATCCTCAGTTATCTTGACAAATAGACAAAATAATGATAGAAATTGGTTGAAATGGCACTGCACGGTTAGCTGTGTTGAAACCAAGCTGGAAGACAATGTTTTTTTAATTACATTCCAGTGTAAAGGTCTACCAATAAATACCGAACAGCAAAGGGTAAAAAGAATTCGATTTTTCTTTTTCAAAAAGATGTAACGAAGGAGAAATGCCTAGGCCACAAACGGCTGATGCCAGAACCTTTTGATGCACCTTCGTGTCCGCCCCCTAGCACTTAATACTAACCTTTCTTCAAAGCATCTCAATGTCGTCATCGGTTCGAAGCGCCCTTCCGCTGCCAGGTAACACTCCGAACATTAATATTTGCTTTTTAAGTGGTCTCTCCCTATTTCTCCAGGCAACATTATTTGCAAAAACATCTATTATTGTAAATGGTTGTGCATTGATGATTTGTGGCTCCGCTTGTCAAAATCAAAACTAGAGAAAGGTCAGAGGGATCAACCCAACCCTTACGCTTTCAGTTGGATTAACATTCAGCGAGGAGGGTACCAAATGAAGAATTCATTTTCTGCAAAATTGGCCAACAAGCAGATCAACAAAAAGGCATGGCTGCAAGCGTACAGAATAGCGGAATGAAAAAGATGGGCTCAGCCGTGAACTTTCAGTTGAAATGCCATCAGAGTGAATGACTGACGGCTGGCAAGGTGGAGTCCGGCTTATTCTGGTATTCTCTACTTAAATGATAATTTCACAGATTCTTGTTATTGTCTGCGAAATGAACCGGAAAGTTTGTGAAATGAAAGAAATGCATAGATACTGACAACCTGTCCTCATTATTGCCAATTCTGACAAATCGCATTTCGTTAAAACCATCTGTAGCTTACTGCTTAGGTAGGTACATTTGTTCAAAGCTTGGTCTGCCACATGCACCAAATCCTGGGTTCATATCTTCAGTTTAATGCGAAACACAACATACTTGATTGCACAGTTCAAATATGTTGAAAAATCCAGGAACTGGCATCCGGATCTAATCAAAGACTAAGCCCCTCATGCAGAAGATCCATGAAATAAATAGGGAATGGAATTGCATGTCCTAACTATTTCTGAAACATTTCAAGAATTCAACGTTTTTTTCAAATTTGGAATAGCAGATATTGGTAGTCCAGGACTGTTAGTATTTCAGGTGCTCCTTATATATCTATAAATACCAGATATTTTGTTCTAAAAAGTTTTGTTTCACTACAAGTAGGCAAATCTATCCTGCCGACAGGTCAAATGTACACGAATAGAATTTGTAGCGTTAGTGGGACCGACAGATTTGATCGTTGATGACAAGATGTTCGAACAGATCAGATTTCCAAATCTGAACTGCAGTCTGGATATGCCCGTGTGTGGCCACTTAATGACTTTTTCTAATTTTTATTTTGTTGTCTCATAAATGTCGGATTGCGCAGCATGCTTTGGTATCGTGCCAGTTTAATAATAAAAAAATGGTAGAGCCACATGTTAAGAAATGCTTATGACATCTGCGAATGATTTTGATGGACATGTGTTTGCCGTAGGGGAAAGACGCAAACAACAAACAAATAAGGCAACAACAGATTTTCAAACTGATCATTGTGCCTCCACCACGACACTCGAGAACCACTCGTGTTTTAGAGGGTGGAAATTGCATTCGCACTCACTTTACGTGAGATTACTTCGAAATTTACATCTTTTCAATGGAATGAGTCTCGTTGCCTAAGGAGTTCGTGAACTTTTGCACAGTTGGAGATGACTAAAATATTGTTTATAAGTCAGGCTTTCTCTTCCTGCACTCCGACTCGTATGTTTAGGACAATTGTTGTCTGAGTGTTCGATCGAGTTTAGGCTTATGTGAAAGCGAAATTACTTTGAAGCCTCCAATTTCCCTATAGCTCGTCCTTTGAAGGAGTCAGGTGACGCCATTGTTGCGCTAAATCGTGCGCATGCCCATTTCGAATGCATTCTTTGTAAAAACTCGGCATATGAGATAATATTCGGCATGGCTTTATAGTGGGAGGTTCTCTGAAAGCTCGATGTAGTGCTGAAAAGGGCGCCACCGCGGAGATTCAGCAACCTGGAGCACAGGTTGAGTTCCTTTACCACCCGCTTGGAAGGAATCGTAAAGATTTTGGAAGGTTATAGTATGGACTGTTTCGAATAAAAAAGTGCATATATGTGTCCCATGTTCAAGGGATGTGGAGATACAGCTATTTGAATGTTAACCTTACAAATGGTATTAAGAAACGACAAATTCGTTGAAATTAGCCTATTGATGATTTTATTGATACACGTGGAGTAAATACAGCTGTTTGAATTTGGCGCTCACATTGCCATATTGCCAAAAGAGTTATCAATTTCATTGACGCCAGTGGTGGACATGTTGAACAATTACTCTGAACAGTATACAGTACATGCATCATTAAAATCATCAATGAATGCAATCAAATCATTAGTCTTTCCTGAATGCCATTTGTAAAGGTAACATTACAACAGCTGTATCTCCGGCCCATTGAGCGTGTTTATCAGCACTATTTTACTAGAAACAGTCCATACTACCACCCCCTAAACTCTTTACTATTCCTCCCAAAACACACTGTCAGTGTACAAGTATATGTCTAGATTACGTAAACGATAGAACAAAAAGGATTGCTATAAGAATCAAGCTGCTTGCATCGACCCCTGGAGTGTCAGATGTTACAGGGACAATATCAGACCTTGGCAGTTGCGGATGTGGGGAGTAGCATCGGGACACATGCGCCTATTCCATGTCGTTTATCAGAGAATTTCAACCAACTACCAATAGGCCTTATATAAATGCAAATGCCCTATATCTAAACAAATTCTGTAGCTTCCGCCTAATGTATTTCCAACAGTATCGAGATTTGAACTTTTTCAGAAGGATGCAAGCGAGCACTATGATTATATATTAACACCGCACCCACCCCGATATTTTTCTCTGGATCCTCTCTTGGACTCGGGACAAGTTCTCGGTGCGTTCTTTTTCTTGGACTCTATTAGGAAATGCGATTCCCTGATTCATCGGCGAGCGAATCTCTTCAGGCGGCTCCCGGGAACTATTTTGGGATTGGCCTCCATGGGACGCCGAATACCTGTTGAGCTTGTCGGGGCAGAGCAATGCATCAAGTCGAACAACATGTGTACCAGGTAGCGTTAGCCGTGGAGCTGGGATGAAACCGCGTGGGAAGGGCCGATGATAGGCCCGGGCCAGATGGAAAATGTAGGCCCCCTTGTCAAAATGCTCATTAAGTATTTTTATAATTGGTGCTATATACAGTACAATGATTTATGTATAGAGATATCCAAGTGCACCTTCATGGAGGTAATTTTTTTTCCCGAAAAACAAGCTCACAAATCATGGATTTTCAGTCTGCATTTCTACGCAACATATTTTTAAGAACATGGCCGAACACCTTTGAAAAACTTGACCAATCGTAGGCAGCACCGGGGGCGAAATTTAGTATAAAAACAAGGTCGCAAATGATGTATTTTATTCACATAGGTTATAAAAATGTTTAGAAATACATGTTTTAATTATCAAGGCGACGACTGCATTTACAACGCTTGGTTTATTAATAAAGTCCCATGTGAATGGACTTGATAACAGTTTGTGCCCTGCCATAGGTTAGTTGCTTTATTACAAACGCTCGTCATTCTTTGTTGATGGACTTCGGAGCACGTACTCGAGAGTCGAAGTAGCCCCTTGAAAATTTCATTTCCGGGTATCATGTCATCGTTTATGGACGGCCCCTAACGAATATATATATAGATTGCTACAGGGTTCCCCAGATATAAATTTTCAACTTCCTGACTATTCCCTGACTTCGCCAGTTTTCTTGAACAAATTTCCCTAACCACTGAAAAGGTAAAAATATAATACATGTACATGTACAGTATGTGCAATTGGAAGGAATGTTATAGGATTTATTTAAAAAGGGGGAAATTCTCTATACCTATAGATGTTGGAGAACAACAATAACAAAGCGCTGTAAGAGCAACCATGCCCTTATGGCTGAACATTTATAACATTTGGATATGTTAATTTGAGAGATATTCAGCAAAGATCTTTACTGAAGATGTAGGACTGACCTAGTGTGCCATGTCTTGACTTAATTAACTAGCAATGGCATCTACTGAATTTGGTGTTGTAAACTCCATGATCACACTTGCCTTTGAAATTCTACAAAACCATTAAAAATAGGGAATTTCAATAAATTTTAAAGAAGCGCTAGTTACCATTGTTTGCAAATGGTAACATTTCGTCAAAAGAGAAAATCAGTACATTAAAATGGAAATTCGTTTGAATTGAATTCGGAAATGCCACATGATCCACACAAAGACAAATAATTTCATGTATGCAATGTCGATATCATGACTAAGTTTTGTATGATGTCCATGATCTTAATTTTATTCCGCGACTTTTCCATGTCTTCCCAAATTCCCTGACAATTCCAAGTTTTCAATGTTTCACAGTTCTGAGGGAGCATTGTGCTGTGGGGACCGTCCATTAACGGCGATTAATACCGGAAATGAAACAAATGTTTATCCACCTAAGCGTCAACCACGTTTGCGTTGGTTTTGATTCACGGAGAACCCTATCCATCCATAGCATGCATGCCCGGTGAGGTTAGCTTACACCTCGCAACCTGGCGTTCGGATAGCCAACCACCCCAGCCGACTCGCTTAAGGTGCGAGAAACACTCGAGCCCCCTTAATAATCCCTTTTTCAACAAATAAAAACCCGGAGTTAACCCGAAGAGCTCCCCGCAACAAAAGGTGCACTGTCTTCTTGCGCAAACAGAATCGAGCGAGGGGATCGGCGATTTTCGTGTTTTTCTCCACCCTTCCATATTTATACGCGGTTGTTGCCGTAATTGTTCCTGAACAAAGCAGCGGGTGCGCGCAAAAAAGTTGTGACAGGTTCCAGAAACGTGTCCCGCAACAATCGGCGTAAAAGCGAGCGCCCCCACACCCCGGTGGCCCAGGCGCGCTCTTATAAGGCCTCCGAGCCGAAAAAAAAAACAGCCTTTTCGTGACGAAGCAGATAGTAAGCAGCGATCTGGATATCGGTTCGATAAGCCAGGTGGAGCTGGGATCATGATTGCCGAAATCTTCGAGACCATAATCGTGTGTTGAACTTGGCAGCCTAGCAGAGGTGGTGCCCCGCATGCGGCTAACAGGGCGGGCTTTTAAGGCTTATTAAAGAGAAATCAAGAGTCATGGTGATAAGGCTCTGCGACTGAGCCATTGCATGGCCAAAGGACGGCGCCTGATAGGGCCTGACATCGGGGTTCAGGGCTGCCATGGTGGCTGGCCTGGGGATGCAAAACGCGGAGCGTGACATTGGTCTCTTGAAGGGGGGCAGAAAAGATGGCGGCCGACGCGACGTGCGAAACTTATCTGGGCTGGACGGGTTTTGGTCCAGACTCGGGCGACTACCAGGAGTTTTAACGGCTATCTCTCACGCTAAAGCGAGACGTCATTCGTGGTTTTTGACCGCAATCATCGTCGGGATCTCAAAGTATTTGCAGAATACGGGAAACCTTCAACATTGCGTCTTTAACATCCGCGGGCCGAAAAATGTACGAACACCCTAAAGATCCGCGACCTCAACATTCGCATACAGTGACGAAGACAGAAATAATTCAATGACTTGTTTAGAAAACGTCAAAAAATGAGAGCTGTTAACACCAACGCCCTCATTTGACATCATCAAAAAGTGCTAATGATTCACAGTATATATTAGTCATACGGTCAAACGTCAGGTGCAATAAAAAGTCGTTTATATTAAATTTTATCATCATATTACGTGAAAATGAGTCATTTTAGATTAAAATAAAATATCATTTAACATGGAAATAGGATTCAAACGAAAAGGTGCCATTGAGAGTTGACAGGGAGATTATAGTCTCTTGAGGGGCTACATTTTACTGTGCATGTCAATTAGAACGCAGTTTAGAATGCGTTCACTGGAAAGTAGTATCTTGGGAGAGATTACTTTCGCTGTCACCTCTCAAGTGAACACGAATCTTTAAAAGTCATTATGATAGTGGACTGTCCCTTTTGCTCCTATATAGGTTTGACTGAATAAAAAACCGTCGTCCACCGCAAATTAAGGTCTATCAAATTGGTAAAGTTTGATAGTTAGAAACAGATTATGTAAACTACGCGCATAACCAGCAAAATAATCCAATTTATGATAGATCAATAGGCGACAAATATTTATTGAATTAATTCGCAATGCCATTTTTATTTTGGAAGACTTTTTTTTTTGGAAAAATAATGTCGCGCCAATGTATGCATGTACATGATTATCCAAAGGGGTTGGAGGTATTCTGTGCGCTCTGTGCTAGAACCTCCCAAAGAAGCCTCTTGACTAACAAACCGATTTACGTCATTTTACATTAAGCAGTTGAAACTGCAATAAATGTCCACTACACTGTGTAAACTTGGTTGTTAATGATGAAATGTTGTAATGCGATGAATTACTATGATTGGAACGACAGAAAGCCGAACAATTAACAAGTGACGTCATACGTGCAGGGCTTGCAAATTTTCCACTTAAAAATGTTAACAATTTTCGTTACCATTCCGCTCGCGAACAAAAAGTTAAGAGCTATCTCAAGCTGCATTAACTTTGCTTTGGGTTCGAAGTATACTGTATTTTAACCAGCGATAATCGTTGTTAAGTCATTGTGTGTCATTTGGGGTGCTGTCTCTGCCAGGAATATGTCAAGAAACATTCACTTCAATTCAACTCAGTACCCTACTAGCAGCAAGTAATATGCCATGTGGTAGGAGGGTGTATTCCTACAGCCCAATATTATTCGGTGATTGCCACCTCAATTCAATTCAACATGTTTTGTTCTTAGATTGTTCGTCTAAATGTGGCTCTAAAATACGGTCTTTGGACGCAGATTCTGGCTTGAAAGTCCAGTTTATGTCGGCCACCCTTCCATTCAATCCTTGCGTTTTGAATAAGAATGATCCCCTGGAGCTTGCGAATGAGTCAAAGGGAGTACTTTACTCGCTATATTTAAATGCATCATTACGGGTTCAGCCAATCATGGGACGGGTCAGAATTCAAAGGGAGTGGACAGCACAACAACAGCAATTGAACAGTGTGGGTTAATATTTACACTAGGAATATTAGCATGCTGGTGTGGGTGTCATCTGGTCAGAGGCTCGAGAGTTATCATCGAGAAGATATACATATAGGATCAAAGGTGAGAGAGTGCTTAAGGTGAATGCAATGATGCATCTCACGTATCAACCTAACTTAAGCTGGGAGATGTTCAGATTGGGCTGACACCCCGCCCTAGGATGCATGGTGCGCCCTTGACCGCAGACCTACACTTTTTCGGTTTGCATTGCACCAGAGTCAATGGCGCACCCAGGACTTACTTTGGCCAGGAGGTGGGGGAGGGCACTGAGAATTAACGTTCACAATGATTTACCTGTATAACGTGGTATATCCGAATGCCCTTGTTTTTTTCTAGAGGCCTAAGTGCATGATTTTAATATTTATTATATAATGTTGACAATAATTTGGCCTTGGAAGAGGGGCGAGGTGCCCCCCTCTTCTTCTGGATGAGCCGGAATTTTCATGCTTATTCACATGAACAACAACCCTTACATGTAAATAAAATCGACTTGGAGTGGACCACATTGCCAAATACTTCGACAAGGTAATAATGGTAATAAGGTTTCATATTAGTCCAACATCTCTCCACAAGGGTAGTTTCACTAAGCATAATGATGATTTGATAATGAAACAAAAAAACTTGAATTTATGATGAAGCCTTTCACCCCCAGCCTCATGATTGTTAGACAAGAGAACCAAAAAGATAAAAATTGATTTCCCTTGAGCCAAACGAGTTTGTCATCTTGAGAAACCTTCGTGTTTGAAACGTCATATGAACGTGTCGATGTTTGCCAACGTTGAAGTGACAAGCCGTGGTTAAGGACGTTTTCTGGGCGAGAATGTGTTGTCAAATCAAGGAATTGGGCCCCTGCCCTATCTCCGTCTGTCCAAGAAGTGGGCGTTTAATCGACGAGTTCTCCCGATGCATGATGGGATAGCGTCGGCCATGACCTTGGTTACACCTTACCGCGGGCCACTCTGGTCCCGCCCTTGCTCGGGTCATTGCCAGGGCAGGTGGGGCAGGGACAGGGGCGGAAACCCACGTGAAAAACGCAAAAAGAGATCAACCATTAGACGACGGCAAGGTCACCAAACCCTACGGCCAAAACATTGGAAAAACGCACCGCCAAAACCGGCCAATGGTGGAACTGATGTAAGCGAGGGGGAAAAAAAGGACCTTTATAAGTTAATGCGAAATTGCAGAAATTAAAAAACCACATCAAGTCCCTTTTTTATACACCGAATCGAGGCAGTGCAGCGCAGGAAATGATAAATTTCAAACGTAGACAGGGAGAAGGAGAGCGACGCAAGGGGAAAAGTCCTATTAAGAAACGTTTTAAAAAGAATTTTGGGGGAAAATGTAAATGGAAGAACTTGGATAAATTTTGTTGAATGATTGTTATTCGGGGAAGATGTCAGATATATATCAAATTACCCTTTGTATGTTCAGACGTGCAGATCGTCTTCATTTCTGAAATTTACCTTCGTTTGCCATTATTTTAAATAATTTCGTATAATTTAATTATTGAGATGGCCTTACATGGAAAAATTATCAACATCATCGAACAAAAATAAAAGACTATCTTGTGGAAAAGTGATCAATTTTGGGAAACCGACCTGTGGTAATTAAGTACATGTATTGTACATTTAGTTATTGGCCTTAATCGCTGACTATAGTATTTCATTATGAAGGTTGAATTAGAATGCACTTAAATTAACTGTTTACAGTTTTACATCAACAATTTTAAAATTGGGAAGAACTTATTGAAATGAGTTTAACATTGCCCAATGACAATTTTCCTGATTCAATTTACCAGTTTGTTCAGCTTTTTTGACATAATACGACAAATGATTTTTTTTACTTTTTACTTTTGAAAATAATTGCAAAGCATACTTCCGTTGGGTCATTTTCTCTGAACCAGATGCTATCTAAGCAGGAATATACTGGATTTTGTTCTGAAATGCGAACAAATTACCTGAATTCACAAACTTTTCATCGGGAAATTTCCATTATGAGAACAACTTCGATCATGAAGTTAAAAAAAGAAAGGTATCACTATCTTTTGGGGACCGTAGGGATCATCCGGAACATCAGGCATTGTGCAATGGTGTCAATTTTTTTGGTATGTTCCTTATGCGGTGGTTTCCATGACCTAGCATCAATAAGCCGAAGAGACATGCAGCACTTAAAAGCCAGCACATCCAGGACGATATAAGTCCATCAGATTTAAAGCGTGTTCAGCCTTTCTGAACACGCGTGGCCTATGTCCCAGAACGTTCCACGTTCAAAGTGCTCCACCCCAAGGTCCACGTGTGCAACCTGTATTTACTATCGTTTTCGATTTTATGCCGTGTTCGCTTTGTTTTTTGGATCACAGATAAGCCAGGGCAGGTTATCACTGTTCCGAATCATGTCCGACCCCCTAAAAACGCAATAATTACTGCATTACTGTGGAAAAAGGAGCACGATAAATGCCCGAAAACCTTCAGCTGGCCAAGGTGGGGCCGAGCAATTGGCGTCTCTCAGTGGAAGGAGAGAAAAAAAGCCCACGTCCTGGAACCGTCACCCCGGGCACAAAATCTAGGGCGGAATCGTTTTTTTCTTCTTCTTAGAGAAATAAGGGGAGAGCTTGCATACGCGGGACGGGTTGGCACGGACCACTCGCGTGCCACATCACGCCAATCGAAGCTCTTAGGGGCATTAGGCCGTTGTAATTGCGCATGGGTGACCCCTGACCCGTAGCACCGAGGGAAAACAATGGGTGCCCGCGGCCCCCTGCTCGGTGCCCCATTATAAGAACGCGAGCGAAATTAGAGGCTGAGACGATATAATTTTTTTCCAAGAACTAGGCGAAACCACCGTTTGACCATTGTGATCCATCCTAGTCAGGAATGTCCGCCATGACCAATATGGCCCACATTTCGAACGCTTTGATTTATGCCCGCTTATAATGGAGCTCTCAATGGGCACTCATCGCAGGATTAAGCTTTGTAATTTTTCTTGGTGGAATTTGCCAATGGAGCGGCTGGCACTTCCTAGAAATTATTATTCGGCTATTTCAAAAATAATAATAAACTGGATGGTGACCGCTTTCCTTCCTTCTTCCACTCGAGCAGCGCATTACAATGCACGTGCACATGTTTGGAAAAAGATGAATAATTCAAAATAAACAAAAAATGAAAGGCTGTCGTTTTCTGAATGACTGCGTGAAAGAGGTTGCCATTATGCCATAGATCAAGACAATAAGTTGGCATTGTGCAGAAGAGCTGCGGAAATGTACGAGCAAGCCACACCGTCAAAGAAGACAGTGGTGAGGAGGAAGCGTTTGCCCAAATCTGTATGAGCGCGATAATTCGTTCCAGTTAATTTATTTACAAACAACCCTTACCATGGGACTTTGTATGCAACAGCTCCAACGTGTACAGTATTTATCGAAGTTGACGTTGTCACAATTTCCCTACCATGAAACATCATTTATACCATGCGCATCATTTCGTAGATTTGAGCTACGGTTTTTAACTTCGTTGTTCTGTTAATCTGAAGGTAAATCTCTAGTGTTTCTTTTCAAAATAATGTTTTGGAGCAAAACAGTTCATCAATAGGAGACATACTGAAAATAATGTTCGAATATTTACACGCAACTCAACTCAAATTCCTCTCTACAAGAAATTTCTTGAATTTCCTTCATCAGCTTGGGATTATTTCCCCTCTACATATTCCATTCTTCTTTAAAAGATTTTTAAATACAATTAAGGACCAGGTCATACTGTATTAATTTAAAACTTTGCACTTTCTCTCCTGACCAATCTACTCTGTGCCCATTATGCTCGTCTGGTAGCCCTAATTGGTCCCACTTATATTCGTATTGTCAATCGGAGATTCAAATTAAAATCGCTCAAAGAATCAGAGGGCAATATTCCCCTAACGATTTCGAGGACTTCAAAGCGTTGTTTTCCAGCTTAAGTGAACCCCTCCTTTGGACTACCTATCGACTGGCATTCAACTTTGCCAAGTTTACCTGTAAATCTCAAGATTCTGTAAATCTTATGTAATCGATGTATGTTTCTTTATTGCTTATAACCCGGGATAAAATTTGAGTACGAATTAAATCTAAAAATTTTAGTCTCCCTAGAGTCTCCCTCCGTGCCACCGGGGAGACTAGAAGACTCGATTCAAGTCTCCGAAAGTATTCCCAGATTTCCGATTTGCAAGACGATACTTTCCGACCAGGAGATTGGGAGACTGCCTTGAGTCTCCGAAAGTATCCGCGAAAGAGACTATAGTCTCCCTCGCGGACCAGCGTCTCCGATCGGAGACTGACCGAGACCCGTAGATACTTTTGTCTCCGCGAAGGGAGACTCGCCAAAACTATCGTCTCCATTTGGGAGATCAGTTTTTCTCTTGAGTCTCCCGATCGTATATTATAGTAACTTTCGGGGATGCAAAGAGACGCGAAATACTCTCGGAGACGTTTTGGAAGACTTCAGGAGACTCTCGGAGACTTACATGATTCCTCTATTTTTAATATTGGCTCGTAGGGTTATATCTCCCTAATAGCCATAATGGTTGTTGTTGTTGTAGTAATTAACTTTTATAAAAACCAAATTTAATCTAAAACAACGGTTCGTCCACCAGTCGTTAGTGGTTTAGGTTACGCTATGAATGGATTGTTAAACTTCACTTACATAGCTTATCAATTTCTATGGGTGTCCAAATCGCAGGTCTTATCACTTCCTTGTTAATATACAAAAAGCTAAATTTCAGTTATAGAAATCAATTTTTTTACTTACAGATTGTTGGACTTGAGATTTCCTAGAACGTATCCATTGGTGATATGCAACCGCCGATGTCCATCTTCGAAGGTCGCATATCGTTTTTTTTTTCTTCCAAATTTCTTAAATTTTTTACAAACAAAATGGATACTTCCAGTTATAAAAAATAACCCTATTACACAACCAATTCTGCACCGGAAAAAATGAATGTAGCAATTATAATAAGTACCTGAAGCAAAAATGTGTTATTTTTTTACATGGTGGGCATCCATTTGGGTCGAACTTAAGAACGTCATGATTCTAATCCAGGACGACATTGTGTTTGACGAGTTTTACAAATGAATATCCTGTCTAATGAGATTTAATTTTAAATTGTAGTAGATCCCATAACTAATAAGGCCCATTTATAAATAAGACAATAATTGAACTCGATCATCACTTGCGTAAATGCAAGAACACACTGTCACGAATTCGCGAAACAGTATAATTTTTCTTTATAGTGCATTTATAGGTCAGGCTAACACAAAGGACTCAAGTATACGCGGACGAATGCTTTCATTCTTGGAGTAAAAATAAATATTCTATCAGATGAAAGTTATTAAGTTGTTGACCAGACTAAAAAAGTTGAAGTACATATATTGCATACTTTCTTTCGAATGCGATCACTATGCACTGAAGGAAAAAAGGAGAAAAAAATGAAAAACACGACATGAAGCTTAATTTTATAGCCAAACTTGTATAATAATCGTCCTAGTCGTATAGACGAGGTTATTTATCGTCAGCTATAACGCCGTCTCTAGAATCGCACTAATTAAACTGTGTAAAGTGAAGTTTAGCAACCCGCTCATAGCTAGCCTTTATCGCTACAAACAACTGGACGCACAGTTCCAGATCTACGTGATATGGAGTACTTGAAACATTTCTTCGATACTCAGACGTCGTGAGTTGAAGGGCGCCAAACCATAACTTTGTAAGTGCCTGACCCCTTAAAATACGTTTCTTCAGCCTTTCCACACTTGCTAGGCTGTAGTTGTGAGGAAACAATTATGACACCCCTAGGCTATTTGCAGTCAACATTGACTGAATACAATGTAATGCTAATTTGAAACATTTGTACCTGGATATTCTTTGATTGTTAGCTATGGAAATTGCATAAAAATATTGCAGATATCCTAGAGAGCTATCACTAAAACGCCCATTTATCACATGAAATCTATGAAATCCAAGGAAATGAAACCAGGTAGTTTATTTAATGTTCCGAAAAAACATGTTTCTGAAGCTAGTTTTTAAAACCTGGACGTCAAAATGAAAAACATCAATGCACTGATTCTCTACTTACCAAAACAGTTGAGCGTTTTTTGAAAGTTTATTGAGTTTATTGTAAGTGTGTAGTACTTACAGCGTTTTTCGAAAAAATTCGATGTAAACAGCTGTTTTCCAATGTTTCGTGTAAAGTATTTGTAATTAAATGCCAGTGGTGTGCAACGTTTGAACGATTAATGCTAGCAATATTTTTCCCAACATTACTGTATTCAGTTTTGTCCCTCTCAAGAAACGTTGAATTTCAGACACCTAAACCGTTATGGTTTGGCACCCTTCAAATGAAGGTCATAAATGTAATAAACAGTCCTGAGACTATAAACTCTCGTCACCACCCAAAACTAGCTGTAGAATTTTCACAGCGCAACAGTGTTAAACTTGCAGCGTCATCTGACATCGAGAATTCATGTAGTGAGCCAAAGGAAACAAATTGAAAAAGTGAAAAGAATGTGGACGGAAGTCCAGGCGCGTAAGCTGTCGGACGAGCCCACTCAGGTGATTCTGGTCGGCATTCGTCAACCTTATCCTTTGTCGACAAGGGTGGACCCATTTTCGAGACACCACTCGCGACCTCTGTGCAGGGGTGGAGGTTACAATTTGCATTTGGCGCATGGGCCCGCATGCGCTCCATTCTAAAGACGCGGACACACATTAATCTCTAGGTGGACCCTGCGCAATATACTGCGGCTGTTCGGCCAACCCTGCACTGGAATGCTCACATATATGAATATTTGACCCAAGGGTCAGCAAATTACACGTGCGTTGACACTATCTGCTCATACGTTGGGGATTTTCAGGCGAGCGCCTGACCTCCGAGCCAACCTCTGTAATTATATTCCCTCCACCCAACGTAGCCTACATAAGACGGCCATTTTCCATATCAGCAAATGCATCTCGGGTTCGAAACTGACAGGGACTATGGGCGCCATTTTTGTTTCGAACACCACACACACCTGTTGGTTGGTAGCGACGGGTGAAATGTCACGCAGGCGCGCATCACTTTGTCTGCCATCCAACGTTCTGCATAATTTTCTCACATAAACAGCAACTCGATCCTCCTTAAAGGTTTGCTTTTAGACAGCGGTGCCAATACCATTTCCACCCAAGCCCGCTTATTACAGCCCTACCAATACGTATTACCTACTTTTCCATCTTGGAAAAAAACTTGAGACATGAGACGCCTAATTAGCTTTGATTACGAGGCGCCGTCGTCATTTTTTGTGCCATCAACGGATGAGTACTATTAACGATGTGCTTAATTGCGAATAAACATGCATCCGAGGAGTTAACACAACAACCAAGACACGTTACTAACGTTCAACGAAACCGTTTTTTCCCAGAAGTTCCCAATAGCCGACCATCACCACATTAGCAACGCCTTGTCTTCTTTTTACATAAAGATATATGATTCGAAGCCCAAATTGATTTTCTTATAACTTTTCTAATGATGTATATATGATGTGCATATTTCAGTTTATCCTACAGCATCCGCCAAACTGTTCGGGGAAGAGTAAATTATGGGAGGTTGCAAAGAATTGTACAAATCCAATGAACATACATGTACTATAGCATCACAGCGAGTAATACACATTGTTAACCGGATGCACATAGCAACTGTTTTCAATTTTGGAAACAATTTCCATTAGCATCTTGTTTTGGTGTATTGTCGACAAAAATTCTAAAATATCGATCGGGTCAATTTCCCTTTTCTATTTCCCTGTCCCTTCCTTGGTCATTGCAATGCCCTCTTTCATACTAAGTGGAAATTGGCCTGTTTAGAATTAGCTCTGAGCAGATACACTAGACATCGAAAAAGAAGATGGTGACAAATGTTGTGCAAAGATGCTCTTTTGCAACAGGGAATGTTCTTAAATTGTTGTTTCAGCACACATATCAATTTACTATATGGTAAGTTTAATTAATTCACTTAATTTGATACTTGAATGTGATTGACATCTTCTACCAGATGTTTCTTTTACGGCTATCTATCTATGGTTATTAGGGTATTGTGAAGAAATTGACTTACAATAAGTAGACTACAAACACACTGTGTCACGCACTAGGATTAGATTTTGCAATGGGAAATTTCTCATGCCATACCTCAGCATTCCAACGCCACCTGTGGCGGTTCCGTGGAAGTAGCCTTCAACCCCTTCCTTCCCAACTAAGTGGCTAATGAAAATGGTGCTAATTCATGGAAAGGAATTTATATGAAGGGATTATTATTCAAATTTTCCCACAGAATATTTGTAAGCCGAGTGAGTGAGCAAGAACAATTTTTTTTATTACGTTATAATGGTCATCGTAAATGTCCTAATAAATACGCCTACACTCGTAAAATGCGTCGAATGTAAAACTATTGCGGCAGCTTGTAAGAACATAAATTATGAAACAAAAGAAAGTTTTTTCCCCTGTTTTATAAAATAATTTCCATTCTGAGATCCGCGGCTCATGCTCTAACCTTTCTCACACAACTATTTTTTCGACGAAAAGCCCGAGCGGCTTCGCCATCTTTTTGGAATTCGCATTTGCGCTTGCCTTGGGATTGATCTTGTTCACTTCCGTTTCCGTTATTGACACCAGTCGAAACGGTGACTAATTGTATCCAGTCTAATGTTCTCGCGTGGCTGCCAGGGGATAAGACGCTAGACGAGGATGGCAAGCTTGATTTTCTCCTTTTCAAATCGTCCTCACCTAAAACAATTAAACAAAGAAGGGGTCAGGTTATGTTTCAACAGAAGCGAACAATTTTGTATCGCCTATTAACACCTCTAAATCATTATATCTAAAATTTTAAACATTGTTTCACATTCCGCGCGCACACGTTATTTCTGAAGTGATAAAAAGGAATTAATGATGACGTAGTTTGGTGCTAAAAAAGTACCACAACATTTTCTAGAAAACTGTTTCAGCAGTTTTTTTTACAATATTGAAGGACTCTTGAACTAAAACGTTATATCAAAGAAAACAATGACAATAACATTACAACGGAATTTTCATCGATTTTCTAAATCGAGTTGCTAAAAATCCAATAACCGAATGGAGAATAAATAGTACAATGCTAATCTCGCATTTTTTTTCTTCTTTATTAGTGTCTAGTTTATGGATCTTTTATCTTATTTTCCTTACTTAAGAACGTATTGAATACGGTTTTCAATGTTTCAAGAATGGAGTTAATGTTGTATAAAATATTTTCAAGACAATTTTCTTTATCAATTTCTATAACAATACCATCATTATTTGCCGAAAATTACATTCCAAAAAGCTACGTAAGATGCATATACAAGGTCAGTATTCAGTAATGCCGCTATTCGCATGGCTAGGTGGATGCAATTATGCCAGCAATACTAAAACCTCTGACTGCATTTGGGATGAGGATGCCGATTGATAAAGCAGTACTGTTTAAAATGCGATCCGCAAAATTCATTTGCCTCATCATGATGTTCCCAGGTACACACGTAGCCTGCCGCTCCTTTTCTAAAATAAGCCAATCACATTGCTCTGGTTGCAAGATGGGAAAGTCAAAATGGAGCAGGACAGAAAGCGAAGGCATTGTTTTTAGCTGTCACATCTATTTTAAAAACCTTTTCTCTGGTATCACGTGAGCAGCTTGACCTTTGCCTCGTAGCATGCTTGCCCCCGCACACCACACTCGCCAATCCTCGGCTCATTGATTATACGAAACGTCAAAACGGAGGTCAATCAACGAGGTCGCAGAAAATGGGTTGGACCGATGGGTGGGCCGCCCGCACTATCACCCCCCTGGCGAGTGTACCTGGCGAAGACGTTGGCCGAAGACGTTGAATGCCTTGACCACACTGCATCCCAGATTTCAACTTTAAGGGCCGAGGGTGCTCCTTTATCAGGACCTACAAGGTCGCCAACTTTGAATGTCTGGCTGGCAGTGAAGCTGTCTGAGTTTGCAAATGTCTACTTTAGTCAAAGGGTTGTATTAGCAGCAATGCAGAAGCAAGATAGATTTTCTTAACTGCGATGCATTACCATAGATCTGGACCATAGATGGATGCAAAGGTCACTGTACTGAACCTTACTGAAGATGTCGTATTCATGCATGTACTGTATTGATGAATAGAGATGTTGAATATATTCCACAAAGTGCCAACCTGATTCACCTGATGGCGCTGCGCATGGTCCACAACTTCGACCTTCAACGCCATCTACGGACAAAGTTTTTTGTGATGTTTGCGCATGTAGCAAATCTCGCTTGTAACTGTCTTCGTGTTGTTGTTTTTTAAATTTTATTTCCTCTCAAAACTAATTAAGATATCCGCAGATATCGTGGCAAGGAAGATAAATAGCACTGCGCTCAAACTAACACTGAATTGGCAGGGACGTTTGTCGTCCTATTTGCATAATGAGTGTGCAGAAAACAAAAAAAAAACTGACTGTTTACAGTGCAGGGAGGAGTAAAACCATATTAGATAGTGGTTGTTAATGTTCTGGAAAATTTTATTGGAAGCGACCTGTTTTTTTGTTGTTGCTTGCAGCTCATTTTTGCTACCGTTAAAAATACAATAACCAGAATTGTAACTGTCTCAAGCAATAAGGTTTCCAGAACATTTGCAATCCCGATTTATGCTAAAATTACCACATGTTTGTGAAGTGCAATTACAGATTTCATGCAAATTGTGATGCAAGCTACCACATAAATGTAGATTGGCGTTTAGATGCGTTAGCTCGCATTGGTCCATCGCTAAACACTGGGAAATGTTTTTATTACTGGTATGTTATCGGCATTCTTTGGCAAAGTTCATCTAAAGAGATTGACGATTGCATCTCCAAGCTTGGACCTTCTAAATTCACCCATGTATCGTAAACGGTTTTTTTTTTGTCAAACCAATTCATGCCCATGTCGCTTTGTTTCTAATTTGAAAAAAAAAAAATTTGAATGATTTTTCACTTGGCTATTTACATACACGGTGGAAACTTTTTTCATTTTGAATTATGGAATTGGACAACGCCTAAAAACAGGTAACATTCTCTCCACCCACACAACATATTACACACTTAGAAGTGTTTTAAAGCGTCTTAAACTGAAGCGATCGCAGAGGTCAACATCTGCGCAT
>JAQIXS010000707.1:0-40120 GCA_034700785.1 Rossiulus vilnensis | reverse complement strand
ATACGGGGGTCGGCTACTTTTTTTTCCGTAAAAATATTCGCCAGAATTGTTTTTTATTTCTTCCATTCGAAATGACAACACTGTTTTTCGGGAAGCCAACATGGCTGCTGCGTCGAGAATCGCAGCTTTTGGGGAGCGAATGCTCGCCACGAAAGGCGATCCAGTTTCTTCTTCACGGCACAATGGCGGAAAACGAAGATCCGAAATTGTCCCCACAAAAAGAGGATCCTCGCCCTTCTTCGGGCCCGTTATTTTGTATCCATTTCGCTGATTACCGCCTTCTCCACGCTCGATGCACCGTACCGAGGATATCGTTATTTCGCTCTAAAGGACGTCAAATAATGCGCTTGCAACGATCGGCAAAATGGCGCCGAATCCCACTTTTTCCCTAATCAAGCACGTATGTATGCGCACCAGATTAAATCTACTCTTGTTTCAAGTTCTTGTGTCGTGTTATTTATGGTGAATGTTCGAGGAAATTCCGCTTCCATTGCCCTCGCGGAATGCGTTCGTGGTGACTATAGGCCTACATTAGGCCTTTTTCGAACAAGGCCTTTGAAATTACCTTTTAATTCGTTCTGCCGAATGCGCCACTATTTTCAAATTACAGTCAAATAATTAATAGTTCAGTGCAGTTATTTGTTGTTGTTGTATATTTAAGTTTGCAGACATTTAAGTTGCTGACTGTGGCAAAGCCCGTTGGGCGAAAAAGACTAGTCCATGGTTCTGCCAGAATTTCGATTTTAAGGCTACCTTTACCGTATAGTTTACCGGTGTATCGCAATTGCTATTAAAAAATCATTTTCCATTAAACTGCGATTAGAATTCAATGAGACAAGCGCTATTAGTGAATAAATGTATAAAGGCCTATAATTAGTTTTTATCAGGCTTTTGATGCAACTGATCTTTATATTATTGCACATAAAATGGTATTTTAAAAAACGCATCAATTCAAACTTTTTAATCTGTGTGTTATCCGCAAATAATAAGAAATTCCAAATCACGCTGTTTTTAATCGCTGCGCGCCGGTTAAACTTGGGACATTCTGTTAGATAACACCAACTTTAAGTTTAATTAAGAATTAGAAGAGTGCAGAGTGAGCCTGATGTGTTAGCTAATGATGTTAATCGGGATTTGGTGCTGCCTATATCGGTATATTCCTAGGCCTATTCGGAGATGACATTTTAAGTGCAAACATTGCATCCATGAAAAATATGAACACTTTTAATATCGAATTACTCATCTATGTACTGTAAATTTAGACAACACAATGAAAACAAATCAATAGTTTCATTTCATTTGCAACCCCGAATGTATTGCGCCCGCAATTGTTTGTTCTTTTTCGCCCGATATATAGATTTTTTAACGCTGTTTTAATCGCCTGTTACTATTTCATCATATAACGAGCATTTAATAACAATAATTTCGGCATTTTCACGTCAATATTTTTCTCTATGAATGCAAATCCATTCAGCAAGATCACGCGTTAGTTTCTTGGGTATAAACGTTAATTCCATCTAACATATATACAGAAATCACACTTTAAATAAATGTAATAAGTTTGCAACTGATGCATGCATCAGTGTACAGGTAGGCCTATATGTTTATCAATTCGACTGTTTCATTGATAAAAAAATTTTCGGGCTTAAGTCTGGTCAACATGATTTAATAAATTATAATTAAGCAACCGAGAAACGTTGACCAAGAAAATAAAAAATGAATATATGGGCCTACAATTACAAACTATACCTGGCAGCCCTTTTTTATGAATTAAAGCCCGTTGATGTAGATGCATGCATCGTCTTTAAAGATTACAAAATCGGGAACTATTGCATTCGCAAAACGTACTGTAAATCAATTCCATTTTTGCACATATCGGAAAATTTCTTTTATTATCAAGTGGCAATTTTCTCATCTGTCTCTACGCGGCGCTTTCTAGGCATACATGTACACTTTATATTAAACTGGAATAATTTTATTTAGATTTAGTGCCCTCTGGTAAAGCTCTGTTCAGATGCTCTAGGGTTCCAGCAACCACGTGGCTGATTCTGATTTCTATTCTGCATCCCATGGTTGTCATGGAAACTTAATCAAAAAGGCAACTACATGTATATGGTGAAAACATATTTAGAAAAAAAAACGAGATTACGCCTCAGCCTTGTTTTTTTCTTTTCTTTTTCGGAGAGGAAAACATGACTACTTCCTGTTGCTTTGATAAGCACTCCCAATGTAAAATAAAATCCCTATATTTTTAAACAACGAATAATGCATGTGCCCTTCCGCTAAACGGGTAAAAGGCCCTATATTAAACCTAACTGCACGTCATTTTAGCTGCCCGAATGCGTGTGCAATATTTTACGTCACGTGATAAGTGATATGGCCGTATTACGTGAGGGTGAAGACGACATATGACGTACTGTTTGTGTTTTTGGTTTAAACTGGGCCGTGGACAGAATGTAATCAGTAGCAGAAACCTTCGACTTCGATTCCTGGCATGTTCATGTACATCATATGTACAGGGTTACGGAAATGTATTTTAACAGTTATATAAAAATAATCTTGTAACAAAATTTTCCTAGTAAATGATAGCAAAAACAGTTCATCGCCACCTTTAATAGATTACCGTTTTCCCCATAAATATATTCACGGCTACTTCTAGTGCTTAATTTAAAATAATTTTAATTAATTACAGTGTTTATAAATATAGGATATGGCTTTAAAACTACAAAATAATGTACATTTGAACAAAAAACCTGAACAAGGAAAGTGCACGTCTTTATTCATTTTTAAATTTCCCAACTTCTATCTTCCCCATTCCATGATATATAATAAAGATATTTAAAATGAACCTATTTAGAAGTTTTAACATTTTCATGCAAATACAGACATTTTACAGAGTAGCCTACTAATGAATTAACGATGCGGCTTTAGACAGTTGTCAAAAGGGATCGCATTTATTTGGTATTTAAAAAAAATGATAATAATGTGTGACAATTTTGTGAAATAAATACATCGCAAATAATATGTTCTCTCACACTTAAAAAAAATATTGTTAATTAATCTGGGAAATATTATCTTTATTATTTTATTATGTGACTTTCAGTCAGCGAAGAATTAGAACATACAATTGGTCCACATTCCAGAAAGTTTAAGAACTTATACACTTTTACCTGTATGTATCTTTTACTGAAAAAGAATCGCATCGTTGGTTTGGCCGGATTTATATCCCAAGAATACCAAGATTGATTTTCTCATTTGATTCAAGAACATTTTTATTAAATCTTTCAGAATTTACAGACAAAAGAATCACTTTTATCCTGAGAATTTAATGAATTATTAGCGCACATTGCGACTTATCCAAACGTGAGGTGGTGGAAAACAGTAACCACACGGGCCAAATCTAGGGACGTGTTTAGGATATGGAGGAAGTCCAAGTCCATCATAATAGGCCTAGCTCTTTCAAATATTCAAAACGACAGCATCTTCGAATTGCTGCTGTCCGACAAAACGAGCTTTAAATACATTTATTGTGCTTAGAAGTTCCAAAGCACCTCATTGCCCTGACGTTCTTCTCATGGTCAGCCCATTTCCAACAAATTGGATTTATGCCTGCCGTAGTTTTACCATTTTTCTCCATCGAACACCCGGGCATATTATTCATCCGCGGATGAAGTTTTGCCCTCCCTCTCCTCATCTTTTTCCCAATTCATATTTCGACTCGTTTAAAATTTACAGCAAAATCGTGGTTTCTCCACGAACGATTAGGCCGAGAAATGCAGCGTGCCTGCGCCGATCACTACTCCCCCTTTCCCCCCTTATCTTTTTCCTCACTCCATCTTTCTGTTCTACCTGAACTTATTTCATATCCTTGATTGCCTTTCACCTCTTCGAGTAGTTATGTTGCCGTGGCAACCGGGGTTTGCGCCACGGTTAGGGTTACGTGATTGAAATACTAGAAATCACAAACTCGCTTCCACTCCTCCAAGAAAGGATTTTTATTTCTAAAAAGAAGGGTGGGGGCAAATGTCGCATCCTCATTACATATCAGCCTGATTCGAGGTTTCGTCAAATTCGTCCACCGAATGGGTCTTAATGCGGCTGCTGGTACCTTGCAGGATGCGCGAACCAGTTGTGGTGATAGTAAAGACTAAAATCGAATGTGTTCCCCGTACGACGTTGAATCGTATTCACATTCACAATCCTAATGCATTATTTTGTTTACGTGTAATCATTGGAATGAAATGCTGGAATTTAATGCTTCTACGTTGGATATTTTTGCACAAGAGGCTTTGCATTTGAGCTAGTCAACTATACGCAGCTTAAATATTGCGATTTTCTCACCATTTTCAAATCATTTACCGAAATAATCAGTCTTGTTCAAGGTCCGCACACGTTCTAGGCAGCGTAACTATGTCTACAAAGTTCGGTAAAACTACTCAACAAAAACAAATCAATTTTCTGGACAGGTTTTTACTTGGCTGCATGGACTATCCTTGGTTTTCTTAATCTCTACCCTTAGCTTTTTTTTTTCTCTATAGATCGAAATAAATTCGCATGACAAACGGATTTATTCAAAATTCCATTAGATGTCACCGCGGGGTAAACTATTGCATTGCAGAACCTTCATGCGTTTTGTTGTTTATTAATATATTTGTGGATAACAGACACAATATACAAAATGCGATGCTGGCAACAAACTGCATCGGTGACGTAACTGGTAATAACTGAGTCGTGCATACGCAATGCTAGCGGATGTATTATTGATAGTTTATCTGAAGCAGTTAACCATAATCACTTAATTAGTTACATGATCGTTATTGTAATGGGAAATACCTTGTAATTCACACATTTGTGGACCTCGTGCGTATGCATGAAACATTGCACATTTCTCCCATTACGTATTAAAGAGGATAGAACGTTGCATTGGTTTTTCGAAACCGTGTTATATTTTACACATTGTTTTTGTTTTCCACATAATGAAATTACATTATGTAGCTAGGCTTTTGCTCGAAATTTTTACAACAAATAGCCTACTTGTCCATTTTCTCTTTTAGCTCCCAAAAACTCAAAATTCAATGATATTAAAGAGTCTCCCCTCCCCTCATAAAACTGACTTAAATAAGCGGAGTACTAAATTATATTTAGGCAGTAAACAATAGCTTCCGTAAAATCAGCATATTTTCGGTTTAGACTGGCGCATGAAGTGTGCGAACTTTATAGAATTTTTTCTTATGTGAGAGAAAAACAAATTGCGTTCACGGAATCACGTGTCAAAATCATCCAAGGTGTTTACCCGCTGCGTTTAATACCCGCAAATTAAGTGTTAAAAGGTCCAATATTTACGCGATTGTTTTCACGTGGTTGAGAAAAGCAAAGTGCAAATTATATTAAGTTTGGGGCTCATTGCACGGTTATCATCAGGTGTAGGCTGCGCAGCAAACAAGGGAACAAACGGCGACAATGCAAATAAAGTCGCACTGAAAAGCCAATTCCCTCAACGAAAAATCAAATATCTAATTGCAAGGTTCACTGCCTTCATGACTTGTCCTCGTTTTAGTGACTGGCTCCCCCTCAAATGACCTATATTCGACCCGTGAAGTTTTAGACCTTTTCAGCAGGGTGTTCGATCGCCAAGCGGTCTTAAATGGCGTTGATTGATCGGGCCTTTCAAAGATGTATCAAAATTATAATGATGGGAAAAATTAAGCTCGTGAGCTGGCTGTTTTCCAGATTCAAAAAAACAGTGACTGTGGTAGACGCATTTTGCGAAAACTGTGTCCTGAACATGAACACTGTAAGTATTTGAATCGTTTAATTTGGGAAATAACGAAAATAACTGAAATCGGAATGCCCTTACGTATCGCTAGTTTCCCATCATAACTCGTAATTAACTCTTATACCTGTGTATTTGGTTGATTTTGGAATGTTATTTGGACACATCGTTCAGCGCAGTACGTCATAGGCCCCGCAATGACACAAAGGACCGGAATGCACTAAGTAAATTATCATTTGTTTAAAAATGTCTAGTTGTCTTCCAATGAGCTGCTTGTATTCTGTGCTACAAATATTTGACTTTTCAAATCGATTAAATACATTGTACATGTAGTAAGCGACCAAATTCAGTGGGTAACAGGAAATAGGAATGTCTAAAGGTGGTTTTCTGAATAATAGGGTACAATTAGCTACTGCATCCTCATTTGGTGTCCTTTCATGTATTCGTGCGCATTGCCCAAGTATGGAATTGATCGAAATTGTCAATTTCTGTGAAATATTTCGCATCATTTACGTGTATGAAATATTGAGTTTCGTTTTATTCATGATGAGGTGACCAACTCTTTTGCTAACAGAAAGAAAATCTGAATGATCCACGCTCTCGCCATTATAAATGATAAGAATTTTGTTTTATGGCACCCTTTATAAAATAACCAGGATTTATTTGTGGTAAGACGTTAGGAATAACAACTACATGTACAATACAACGCACAGGGCGAGTATGCCAGAAGAATATACATGTACTGTACTTCCATATATGAAAATGAATGAATCTTTAATTTGGTGGAGGCCTTCTTGTCCCATTGTTAGATGGCCATTATGCGCACAATACGGCCAATTAGCCGATCTCTAATAAAATCTTTTTTATGTTGGCTCCATTCCACCTGCACCTTTAGATATTCCCGCTTTAATAAAGAGGAAATTTTTCTGTTCGTCTCAAACCGAGTGACTCATGCAGTCTCGGCCTCAACGGCGCTCCAGCATGTCGGCACCCGCGCTCAAGTGTTACTTGGAAGGGCAATCAGGGTGCGCATTAATGGCGCACAAATTAAAAAGTGAAATGCGCCAACATAAAATAATGAAAACGGCAGACACGCAATACTTTTATGTTGCGGTTGCTGCTTTAAAGCCGAACGCGTGTTTTCCAAACGGGGTTGGGTGGGTTTTGGCACACAACTGCCAAAAACTTGGCAAACGCTTACTAGGTGCGCATGCGCAGAGCTGAGCAACTGATCTGGAGGAACCTGCAATGCAAAACGTTCCTTTACCAAGAAGGCGAAGAGATTGTTTACGTTAGAAAGACATTGGTTTTGTTCTGACCAAGGTCTTGTTTTCTATAATTCACGTAAATTTGACGTCTATGTCTAAGATATGAAGTCACAACAACAAAATGAAATTCAACTTAAAACAATTTCTTCATTCTCTGCGATTCTATAAGAAAAATTATTTTACGCATAAATGTACCTTTGTTTAGTTGTTAGATTTCAACAATATTTAGCGATATAAACAATATCACTGAAGGAAGCTTTATGAATAATTCACTTAAAAGTATACAGCATATGTTAAACGTCACATTGCTGAAATTATATTGACCATCAGAAAATTGAGGAATTGACTACATATGTAGTATTACACGTACTTCCTGCTGGCCGGTGATGAAAAATATTGATGGCTTAATGGTTGATAAACTACAAGTAACATCTTTTCACAACGCAGATGCCGTATTATTTATATATCTCCATACCTCATGGAACTCGTCTCGCTATTGCAATTTTGTTTTTTGTTTTTTATTTTAAAAAACTTTCCAAAGTTTCAAGATTTCAATAGGACATGAGACAATTTTTATTCTGTGAATATTTTACCGATGCAGGAAGCTTTGTTAACATAACATTTCACTGCATTCTGTTTCACCTTATATTCGTAAACATTTCTGAAATAAATGGTACCGCTGAATTATAACCACTACGTCAGAAAACGATTCTTTAAAGATGATTATTTGGCAATCTTTTTTGTATAAGGAATTGAGGAAGAAGCAAGCCACAATGTTTTAACGAAAACTTTCAAATTTACGAAGAAATTTACGAGTCCACACTTTTAAAGTGCAGACTTGCAAAAGCCCTTAACCGGCTTTATTTTTGATTTATTCAATGATTTCCAAACCTGTTTTTGAAGGGCGTCGGGTGAAACAATACAAAAAGATATACGAGCACGAATTAGATCAACGTGACCAGGTTTCGAATCCAGGGCTCCTTAATGCACAACATTAAGTTGAAAAGCTTTCAAAGAAAACAGTAAAACCAGGATTTGTTTCTCACATTTGAAAAAATGTGAAGGCTTCAAAAGTTTTCGTACGAAACAATACCCACTAGAAAACCATAACCGAGGTTAGGTTTCCAAGATGCCTTATAAACGTAGGCCTAGTGCGAACTACAAAACATGATTCAATTTAAAAAGAATGAATTTTGTGTGTCAATTGTCCAGTTGGATTATGGCTCTCGATAGCAGTCCACATCGAGTAGCTAGCCGACACTTGATTTTGTCAGGATGGTTCTTTTCCGCCACATGAATTCCTATTTTTAGCCGCAGATGACCACGGGCAGGGAGAGCGTGCGAGGAAGTAGGTGGACACAATGGCCAACAGGTGTGCGCATTGAAATCGAGAAAAGGGCGTATTACTAGGCATTATAAGATTCAATAAGGGAAAAACGATTCGGCGCCCACCCCAAGCTGCCGTGACCCGGGTGAACTCGCCGAAACACGGCACAGGTGCGTGGCCACACGTAGGCACACACACAGTGGACCGATGGATTTTATTAAAACCCTTCGCCTGACACTGAATGACTTACGCCCTTACGCACGGCGATGAAATTAGCATGAAAATCGCTTTTGGCATTGGTCAGCTTTCGAGTTACGACCTAGATAAGTGACAAAATCCCAGGATTTCGGGCTCGCTTCTGGCCAGGGCCATTTCCTCACGGTGATTTTATTTACACTTGTGAAGACACCCATTCTTGACAGGGCGGCGTCCGGAAAAATGATTCACAAGTTGTCGAACCAGTAAACGGAGCTTACGTCATGCCTGGCTGGTCTTAATCGGCGATTAAATTCACCGCACCGATTCGCTAACCTGTCTGAAACCCGCTTTATTGGTCGATTAAATTTCACGCAACACAGCGGCCTTTTTCGGCCCAAAAAAAAGCACGCAAAATTTCGAACGCGACGTTCTTTTTTTAGGTCCTAAGAATCGTGGGAAACTTATGTGAGCGTTGGAAGGTATTGCAGTATATTATGGCGCTTTCCCATTTATTTCAAAATAATTATGCGGTGTGTGCCACCGTAAAGGTATTAAGCCTATTTAGGTTATTTTAACGAGCGATGCACACTGTACACTTTAAGTGACGCATTGTGTGAATAAATATGTGCTACATTTTTTGCCCCTAAATTTCTGTGATTCTATAGTTTGTCGGTTGTAAATTATTTTTTTAAAAAATCAGTAAATATTTCAATCCGAACGTTTCGTTTTGCGATTTTAATTTTCATAGTTTTCCAGTCTCAGTTAATTATAAATGAGCATAATTACATGTAGCTATTTAGAGGAGTTTCTCACTTGGCATTCAACATTTCAGAATATACTACTACCAAACTGCAAACCTGCGTAGCCATTAAAACGTGCCGTTTTGAGCAGCACTTAATTCTCAGTGTAGGCCTAAAAGAAGCCTTTTCAGGAAAAGTAGGCCTATGCAACTAGTTTTTATACGAGAATTAAACGCACGTTTTGTATCACATTTCGCTATTAGATTTCGTTGGATTTTGCGGGAAAAAACTGGTGTCAACTGTACAGTGGTTTGTAGAATTTTTGTCAGAAATTCACGTTTAGCGTTGTTATTTTGAACACAAGCTTGAATGACGTATTTCGCGTTATGTACATGTATATCATATAGGCATTGATGTTGGACGTTGCATCAAATTCGCATTATAGGATAGTTTTCAACTGCGTTTAAAAACTAAACAATTCGTTGTACGGGGTTTGACGCAAAAGAATCGAATTATGTAACTAGAAGCATAGAATGAATATAAAACCCAACACGTTTATGACCCAACACATGTTCACGGTGTTCTAAAAGTCATTACATTTAGGCCAACATCAAAAGTGAATTCTGAATTCAGTAGTTATATTTTCAAAAATATATTTTAAAAAACATGTCCACTGTCGATGTCATAAAAGATTAAATGCTACGTTACCGCCAAAAAAAATGTAAGCAATTATAAGTGTTGATATAGCCTACAATGTATACCTGAATAAAATCTGAAAAAAAGGCTTTTGTATTTTAATAGTAAGCGGATTTCAGAGTTAAAAAAGGTTAGGCATAAACAGGGAATAAATATCGCCAAAATTATTTCAAATAATTAATATGATATAAATAAATATTTAGTGTTTAAGATGTCAAAATATGCATATGATTGAAGAGAAATGATTGACATGAATCATGATCTTGTTGTATCACATATGGAAATTATTAAACGAATTCGGTATTAATTTGACAGGCCTATTGCTATCTGTAAATATTAATCCAAACAGAATTGTTATTTTTTACGAAAGATTTTGTGATCTTGGCTCAAAAGCAACGCAACAAAGTAATGCATATGTTAACGCTGCTAACACTGCACTAACTGTAACAGAACCGTAACCATATCGATATCGGCGTGTCAGTGTGACAACCTTTCAGAGATTGTCAGTCCATTTTTAATTGGCTTTTATATACAGTATATAAAGTATTTTATATACTGCATATACATAGTCGTGACAAATGCAGCTAACGATAACAAATGAAATTAAAGTTGAAGGGCAACTATCGTTACAATTCATCTTTCAGGATACAGATGTGTTAGAAAAATGGAACTGTTGAAAAGTGTATAGAAATTGAAATTGGATTTGGAAAATAGCCAGTTTAAAAAGCCAGGAAAAATTCAACAGCTGAACTGTTGAATAAGTCGAAATTTTTATATATACTACAGTGCTGTATACGATGAGAATTTGAACTTTTTATCTCCAAAAACACGTTTCCCGTTCCTAAAAACTGAACTACTCACGCCTCTATCAAGTACATAAATGTGCATACATTGTTAGTGGATCATTAGTTTCTCCTTATTTTGTGTAGACTTGACTTAAGTAAACGTCCTGTATACCTTAAGCGTAAAAGGGCATTTCCACAAATTTCCAGGTAGTTACACAGAGGGTGACAAGTCGTGGGAGTTAATCATCCTACCCGCATTTTTCACTGTGAATAAATACTGCGTTTAATTAGGGTAATCAATCAAAATGCAAGGCAGCCCACGTAATGTCAGTTCGTGAATCGTATACAGATGTTTCAAATTTTTTGAAAATTCACAATCGTTAAAAAAATAAATAAAATATAAACCGCGGGGAAAACTCATAGCCGTTAGAAACATAATGAGCAAATTAAGATTTTTGGTTCCGACTTTTAATTTAAGATGATGACACCGAATACAGTGTATATCGTTCAAGATAAATTGATGGCTGTAATTTCAAAAAATCCCAAATAAATAAATCTCTATACGACAATGATACCTTGGATTTTCCCAAGTATGGTTAATAAACAAGCGGCTACTGTTACAGCCCACTGTTTTCTTTATTTTTGTTATTGTTAAGAGCTGAAATCTCACTAAGATCCATGCTCGAATAAATGCAGTCCATGCTGCAATCTGGTAAGCGCAACTGCACAGGTAATAAGCCCGTTATTTGCATCAACGATGGCATCTACCGTTCAAAATGACAATAACCACTTATCTTTTGCCTTATTGGCGTAGCTTTAAAGAACGTCTCTATGCTCATCAAGCCGGATATCCAGAGGACATTTAATTTAATTATCCCCTTTAGTGCATTTGCAAATCTTGCCAAATTGACGGGAGCTCCGATCAGCGGCGAAGCACTAACGCGCGTTTGTGCGTAACTCCTGCTGACTTACTGTAAATCTCGAATTTTAACCCCGTTTCAATCACCGCACATTGTAGCGTATATGTCCCAAAAAGTATTAATGCACCTCCATGGAACATTGGCACCAATACGCTCGACTAAATGGTTTCATGGAAAGATGAATATGTTGAATATCATGCTTGACACATACAAAAACCAATTTTTGTGGAAAATAATGTAAAGTATGGGAAATTACTAAATTAACTACTGGATGTGGTGTTGTGTCCGGAGAGGTTTCAACCATTTGGGCTCATACGATGATGTCATATCTTTCTTTATGAATAAACCATTTTTTGAAGTTTTCTGCTAAGTTTAAAATTTCACTTTTGGCCTGCTTTTTTTGGTACAAATGCCCAGTTAATCCGACCATCCCCTCGCCATACCACGAGCGCTTAAGGTTTTTGAAAAAAAGGGTTTCGTCTTACCTGTGTTGATGGAGAGGGACGAGAGGTAATTGGGACACTGCGGCAAGGGGGAAGGGGTGGAGACGGAGCCCGCGGGGGTTGCGTGAGGGGGGCCCGAGCGGCTGAGTTCGGGCAGCCCCGTGCGGAGCAGGCCGCTGGTGCCGGCCGATTGGGCATGGTGGAAGCCGGTGGGGGTCATCAGGAGGCCAGCGCTGGGGTGCAGCCCGCTGGCCAGGAACCGGTTGGCCGCGGCGCGCTCTAGACGCCCGAAATCCTGCCTAGCATCCATGGAGGCCGAGGGGTTTGCAGCATGGAGAAACAACACACACCGGGAACGAAGAAGGGGAAATGTCGCCTAGTCTGGCGGCACTCATGGCCGACGGTGGGGGGAGGACATCACGGCCAGGCAGCGACATCATCCTGCCGGCGCTGGAGCAACGGCGAGTGGGGACGATCGACGGGCGCGGGTCGGCTCTGGTGGGAGGCCGACATCCTGATCCGAGAAAGGGGGAGGAAAGCGTCAGTGTCACCTGTGAAAAACAAAACCAAATAGTTCAATTAGCGGCTTTTGGCGAAAGCTTGTGCATGGGCAGGCTAGATTTTGTGGGGTCTAGTGGAATTTTCGGGAGAACAGTTGTAACAGTTGGAAGCAACTTTTGACTAGAATCGGTCGAAATTGTCGCTTAAAAAAATATGCAGCGATATCGATGACTGGTTTCAGAGACCAACCAGTCGTCAAACTATCAACTGTAGATTTTTGAAAGCAAACTACATCGTTCAGACTGAGCGAATTCACGGGTGGATTTGGTGAACTGATTATTATTACTGCTGAATGTATTTTGTTTTCCATGTAGAATTAATTGCTCGACTGCTAGTATACTTAGTATTTTATATTACTCGAACAAAATGCGCAACAATTCGTTTAACTCAGACCTAATTGCATTTTTATAAATGTACACACTACGTAATTTACAATATACCGTATTGGCCCCGTTGTTCAGTTACAAGTAGGCCTACACTGTATGGGAATGTTCGTTATAGGCCTACACGGCTTTAAGTAGGAGTATAGTGTTGTCGCCATTTTATTGTGTTATTAGGCCTAGCTCTATTGCGCGCTTGAGTCATTACAGTTACAGTATATACATGTATATAATAAACATGATGTTATCATGCGTATTTCGCTTTACAACATAGATTGGGAACCAAAACAACGTATGCGCGCTTAAACAAATCGAGAAACATGGGCATTCTACTCTTCCATTTCATGTAGGCCTATATAAAAAAAACCGCATTTCAGCATTTCGAGGTGAGACTCGAATCTTGAAATTATATCTCACGCGAAAGTTGTATGCAATGGTATGCATTGCATCACGAATGTATGCAGGTGTACGCATTTTATAAACTTACAAACTTACGCCAGTATAACGAACACAATGTTTAACGAAAGACATTGGGATAATTTTTATTTAAAAAAAAATATATGTATATATAGGCTATGCTAGTTTTTTGTGGAGTTTGATCACGCAGAAGGAGTGAATGTGTGAATGGATCTACGACTTAAATTCGAGGCATCAATTTAAATTTATAAATTCCAGATGTTTACTTAAGCATGCCCTTAATGAATCGCCGCAGCGATTAAACTTGTTTATGATTCAACTTTCAACGGACCCGTTAATGGCCACGCTAATTTTAACTCGAAATGACGTTGAGCAGTTAAATTTAACCTCGGTTTGATATAATGGACCATTAATTTAATCGGAAACGGGTTATGCGTTTGGTCGTTTCGCTTTAATTTCAGCATAAAGACGATAAGCCCATGTACACGCAAAGAATAGTAACAATTTGGAAAGCAATTCTTTATGCATGCACATTTTGAATTCATTTTAAAATTCGTTAATTATAGTTGTTTTCTTAAATATTGACGCTAAAATGTCATATCTTTGGTCCTGGCGAGAAGAAGGTGAAACGATTCTACGTTACAAAAATAGATGCAAAAGTACATCTATAGCAAAACGTGTTTTATACATGTATATATACTTTGTACAATTGCAGTTGTAGAATTTACAGTATATCCTCGTGTGACTGAAAAGACGAACTGTAAAGATAGTTTTGAATAACGTCTAGGGAAATCGAAATGAAATTCGAACTAGCGAATGCAATATTCGGTTCCGCAATGTGTAAAATATCTACAACCAGGCAGTTACTGTTTGGACAGCCAGACAAATGCTCCCTACACAAAAAACAGGTATTATGTTTTCGTGACTATCGAATAAATACATTTTTACAATATTTACTGGTCTTTATAAGCGATCCTCACAGGCTGCAGTATTTAATCAGCTATAAAATGCGACTACAAATTGGTTTTAATTTCATTGTAAATAATATGGAGGAAAGGTTTGAAGCAGTTGATTTCCCGCTAAAAACAATATATTTTTTATAATGGAATCGAATTATTAGGTTGCGGGAAAATGAAACAGAAAAACGTGGCGATGGCAGCGAATCTCACAACCAACGCATCACAATATTTACTGGCGTCTATTAAAAGTTAAGGATCCATTAAATGTGCAAATCGTGAAAGTGCGCGTTTTGTAGCACAGGATCTACTGCGTTTTACTTGGATTAAATCGATAGCCTCACGCATGGTGTAGCGCTTCCAAGACCAGCGTTCTGATGGCAAGTCCGCATTTTTCATGTAGTAAATGCGAGAATCAGTCGTACTCACCGAGCCCAAACGGTTGCAGTTTGCGCAGTGCACATTTGGGAGTAGTCGCAAATTCGGAGCTCAAATGCCCACATTTCAAAAATCCCCCATTAAGACTGATTATCATCGCCAGTTTTCATAACGACTGGAAATGGGGGAAAAACATCCTCGATTCGGAGAAAAACGCCACATGCCATTCAAAGATTATTTGTCGATGACATAAATGCATCAAAATAAAAGCTTTGATTGCTGCAGACCCTCCACCCATCCATAATGATATTTCTCAATATTTATTTGCACTACTATCGCCCTTTAAATTGCTATCACACACAAACATGTGTAGGGTATTAAATGCAGTCTCGTTGCAACCACGGCCTATCTGAGCCGACGCTGGCTTGTTTACCTTCGTTTTGGTCAATATTATACCTGCGTCGATAAGCTTATCTTCCATATCGCTCCTATATGTGATATTCTTGTCGTAAAGATACGGTCCCTGAAATTGGGCTAAACACGGGGCAAGGTCTTAATTCAGGTGATAAGAATCTCACGCCTGCAAAACCCCCGAATAGCATGATGGCTCAAATTTGAGCGCGCAATGGGAAGTTTAACATCGCCGATTAGCAAACCGTGGATTAAAGATAACGACCGATGCAACGAAATCCAATGTATCGATGGAAATATGGTCTGTTTGAAAGCAAGCATGTCTCGAGCATTAATGCAGTACTATTTCAGTGTGACAATTTCAGAAGAACGAAAGTATGAATCTTGCTGGGCATGCAATGCATGCAGTACCAGCAAAAAAGATTCCTAAAAAAATACTAACCTTAAGAAAATATAGGACTTGACTTTCATTTTGAATCGAAATTCCGAAAATACAGGGCAATTGACACACAATTTATTCTGATGCCATTTGCTTTTTTATTTTACTCTGAAATGTTGTTTAAGATTTATTCTAAATATATGCAGTTCTGTCATATCTGCAGGAGTCGGGACATTCAAAAATGAGGATCACTTTCTTGAAGACGAGCCTTTAGGCTACGTGTTTTAAATAAACACACTGTACTATCAACGGGGGAAACTTCACCTCACTATATTTTCATCAGAAGTTTTTAATAATTACTTGGCAGCACTGATAAGGAGCGCTACACTATAACAATGCATTTGTTCAATTCTAGAAGTCAAAAACATTGCCATAAAAACAGCACTGAGCACTGCAAGCGAGTTGGAACAAATTCCAAGAAACGTCCTGTTCAGGGCAGTTGTGTCAATTAACTACGTCATATATATCAGAGGCTAAATCAACTAAATTTTGCGCAACAAGTCATTAAAGTACATAGTACATTTCCATACGTTCATGTGTTCTGATATCCGCACACCTGGATTGCTAAGTAAGGCTAACGTTTGTTGATAGAGCATGTTAGATTTACGGCGTTTCGGCCTTTCTGGGAAAGTTGTATCCAAAAATTACCATTTTCGTGCTTTTTTTGTGGAGTATTTCAATGCCGTCTCTCGTCTTTATTTCCCGTCCACGTACTCCTAAGTAGGCTCGTGATGCATATGCATAAGCTTATTTGACTCTTGCAGGGCTAGATCGTGCATGCTAATTAGTTCGATGCAACCTTGTAAACTAAATCCAGCTGTCCAGTTGAATTGTGAGCCGTATAGCAAATCCGCGAATTTAATGTCATAGATGTCAAAGGGATGAAATCAATATAAGCGTATCCAGCGAATAATATTATTTTTAAAGGCGTTCTGTCAAAATTTAGTATTAATGCAAACATCTTGCATAAAAAATATAATATCGAAATGAATTTTATTCAGGTTTATTTTATGTTCTAAATTATATCCAGAGATGGCGCTGCCCGTTGCTCATAAACCTAGCATTATAGTTCAAAACCATTAAATCCGTTTTGCTTTCACGTCCATTTATTTTCAATACACTTTTTTTTATCGTCTACTCGTATTTACATGCACGTTCTATTTACGGTCTTTTTGAAATATGCATCAAATTACCCTTCGCAATAAAATACTCAAGAAGAGCAATTTGAAAATTCACGCCTGATGTAAACAAATAGCTATTTCCGTGCGAATACTTCGCCCCAGGTAAATTATTTTTCCAAATTTCCTCACGCGTTCCAAGAAATTACATTTTTCCTGGACGGTTGTAAAACAAGCACGAGAGTAATTCAAGCAAGGTGAAATGCCGTTTTTTAATTATTTCTGTATAGCAAACGTTTAATACGAAATCCTAACGAAGCAAGGTGCGTGCGACAGGCCCTTTCGCCATTTATTGTAGGACCTTCATGTTTTTCAGCGCTGTTTACCTTTAGCATTAGACCCATTTTTGTTATTTGTGCGAACAGACGGTCATCTTCACGCATAACGGTCATCGAGCGTCGCGAAATTGGCCTTGACAATGCGAATTATAATTCGTCTACATATTTCTGGAGAAGGAGGAAGTTGGCCTAGATTTTTAGCAAAACGTTTAGGCGCCTTCGCCCCTTTTTAAAGACGGCTTCCTCGTTGCGTTGTGTGCATGCGTCCGCGCGCACGTGGCGCAACCGCAAATATTAATTGGCAGAAGAAGTAAATAGGGAATTTTGCGACGGTCGTCACAACGCCATTAACAATCCGCGCATGTCCAGGCCTAGCTGTCAGTTCGTCTCTGATGTGACAAAAGATTTGTGTCGCGAATTTTGAAATCTTGAGCACATTATACGAGTCCGACCAAGTGGCACTGCTGACCGCATCTACTAGCTTCACAACAATTAAAGTGGCACTCATCCCCGAAATCAAAAATACATACAGTATAACTCCGCTTACTGTATGCAGTGGAAATGTCTGCAATTAAATCGACCGCATATGGTGGGCCCATAGCGAAACGAATTCCCACAATGAACAAATGTTCAAACAATAAATAGTTTTGGATGAGCTGATCTTATATTAGCACTGCCTAATTTGTGTTTCCACTGCACAATTGATCGCCTGCTTATTTTATTGTGTAATAAATAAAAAAACCAAATATAGACTTGGCCTACGTAAACATGAACAAAAATCCAAACTGTAAACTGGAAGGTTTGATCACATTTTGGTGTTTTCCATGTTTATTTTTTATTTTAGCAGTGATAAAAATCAGTTCAACCAAAGCTACGTGTATATTGGAAAGTTTTTCATTGTGGGAATTCCCTCCAAAACTCTTTTCGTCTGCCGACGATCAATCAATTCGCCTACCATATCTTCTTTTTAATATAAACGAGCGAAAAACTTCACATTAGGCTATTAACACGAATGCTTTATCGAAATTTTAACATTACAGGCTTCGTACGGCCTATACATACATGTACATGAATGTTCAAATATAGTTCCAATTGAAAAAAAGCAACAACGCTCATGGTCGTACTTTTTCTAGACTGTGTATTTGAAAATTAAATAATGCAATTACAGTGGAAGTTGGATTATCCGAGGACCGGTTATCCGATTTTGGGTTCGAGGTCTCGAGCAGATTAACTTTGAAAAATCATCATTGGGGCTGCTTGGAGGCCATAAAATCTGATTAAAAACTTGTTAACAAGCTATTTTCGATTTTTGCGCATTTCGTATTTAGGCCTACTGTGTACATGTATTAAATAAGCTGTTACTGTTTGAAATACATTTCCATCTATTTTTTGACTATACTTTTGATTATCCGAGCCTTTCGAAGTATTCGATTATCCGAGATAGTCACGGTCCCAACTACCTCGGACAATCGAGCTTCCACTGTACTTAAAAACGATCTCATCAATCCTGGTATAGCCTATGTGCATCATTTTGGTACAGTACGATAACTATAAATTGTCTGTACATTCGGTAGGTTAGGTTCCCGATTCTAGTTGCAAAGCGAAAATCGCCGTAAATCGGAACATAACATGTGTTTAATTTGTTTACACCATGATATATCATGGGGATGTGTGGGAATCGTGTACTATGTGTGCAATTGAGATCGGCCTTAAGACATCAAGAACGAAAGTTGCTCTGGATGTTACTTAAAAATACATGCTTCCAGCAAAATTGCATTTTATACGTACGTAAAGCGAATCAGCCTACCTGGCCATTTAAATTCGATTAATAAGCCTCTGACGATTCTTATAACAGTCACAAATCTCGAACGTGGAATAAATCCAGTCACGCGTTTCGTTGGATTAACAGGAGGAAATTGCGATTTTAAGCAGGAAATTTCAAAGTTGTAAAATTTCCTGCGCGAAACACGGCTTCGAGTTTATTCTTTTCAGCCTTTCACGCTACGCTTTGAATTCCATAGCTCATTATAGATGAAATCTCCGTAAACGTGTCAAATTAAGTTCAAGAGCTAAATACACAATATTGCCGTCTATGCTAATAACTCAAAATAGGCCTATTTCGCATTTCACACTGGATCAAGCATGCCTTGCATTTTCCATTTCTAGTGAATTATGTCCGCCATAGCCATTAAACATGCCATACCTAAATATATTTTACGGTTGGTTCGGTAATATACATGTATTTGAATGTTTCAGAATACGTGAAAAGACAACTTATTGCACATTTACTTCATTTTGCAACTTTTCTTGGAAGATTTGCAGAATTGTGCTAGGTGTTCCATTTCCGCCATGCATGGGGATTACCCATTGTATTTTACGGGGTTTGATTCCAAAGCAGATTTGACCGGTGAATTTCCATGAGCTGTGTTCTGCATTGCTGGGCACGAAGTAATAATTAATTGCAGCGCTTCATCGCGAAAAATCGTGTTTTATTATTCGATACGAGGAAATAAGTCATAAAATAATCATGCAGCCTATTATAATTTGGAGAAAAAAACGCACGCCATCAATAACTGCAAATTACAATACTTAATTGCTCGACTCGTTTAATTTTCGATTTTTTTCTTTTGTTTTTACTGGCCTATATAATTTGCCTCTCCAATTTTGGAGCTCATTTAAAACGCCCGATACAATAGCATAGGATTATAAAACTGTTATTAGACGCCATTTTAACTGCCTCCAATTTACATGCCAAAAACACTGTGATATGACGTCCTGTTATATTAGCTTGAAATCACAGAGTACAGCCATAACAAGGTTGTTATCAAAGTTGACTTGAGCCTTTACTTAAAATCCTGTTTCAAACTGGACGTGTACTGACATATTAAACTTGGTGTATTAGCACGTTTTGTAGGGTTATTTTAATAACTATTAAAAATCCGCAAAATAAGTGATAGACCTACGAGCGAAATTGCCCACTATCTCGTATGCAAATGAATCGCGTTATCAACTCGTGATTTAAGTCTTGTATCAGGTTTATTCGCATTATATATGTAAAAATATGAAAATTACCTGACATGTTAAAAATGGTGCGACTTGAAACATGACCTTAACAAGTAACTGAATGACGCCATTTTGTTTTATCAATTGTATATCATGCGAATCAAATGTGCATTTAGATGCTCAGGCGCATTATAAGGTATTTTTGTGAGGAAGTTAAATTAATTCATAAACGAAATTATGCAAATAAGAAATTCGCTGTCTAATGCAAATATTTACAAAAATAAATGTAACATGTACTACGCATGCATATATGAGATTATTATAATCGATTAATGCGACTGTTTATCATGGAATCTAATTTCATGCATCGGAACTCAAATAAAATTGTGGACGAATTAATCACGAATAGCCTACTTACCAGGATTCATCTAAAATTCCCTTATGAATCCTATAATGTGAATCATCTCGAACCTTTGCTGCTTTATTTTTGTATTGTTATTGATCGATTTCAAATGTGAAGTGAGGTTTTCGTTCTTAGGTTGGAATTTCTGGGGCACCATCACACCAGGTTTTCATAACGCAAATGCATGTAACTTGTATAAAGTAGAAAGATGCTCTGTTACATTTGTTAAATACGCTTCTATTTATTTATTTTTTAAAAATCCCACAAGAAAATGGTTTCTACATGGAATAAATTGTTTATTCCCTTCCCTTCCCCTTGTTGAAGTTTCAGGAATAAAGCTATTTGCATAATTTCGTAGAGATAAAGGCATATACGTGCAATGATCCATATTTCAAAAAGTAATTAATATTTTAAATAAGGAAAGTAAGCATTCCCTGACGTCGAATTCATCCCCCCTCATTTTATCGTTATGTTTAGGAAATTTTATTTTTATTTTTATGTAGGGAAAGCATGCACAACGAAACTGGGTTCTTGGAAGACAAAATAATTTTGTCTTTTGAAATATGTTCCTACGAAAGTGGTGTCCTTTATGGTCAGGACTCCGATGACAGCCAATAAGCATCATTGTGTGCCTCAGACATTCCGTAAGGCTTACACAAGTCGCCAGTAGATGACTCTGCATTAAAACGTGGCCTATTTTATGGCACATACCGAAAATATTATTGCATCGATTAAAATGGCAATGGAAACGACGTTCCATAATTCTCATTGGAGAAGGAAATGCAGGCGCAACGAACAAAACTTGTAATGGCTTCTTGAAAGAGTTTCTGACACCTGAAAAGCGATCCCTGACCAAACCAAAGTGAGAGTGGCAGGTAGGTGCGATGGCCATTCCTCTTTTCGAGATCGAGATTATTATGGCATTTATACAAAAGCAAATCGCATGAATATTTACGCCGACCCCCTTCCATCCCATTTCCCCCTCCTAAGACAAAAGCGAAAAATCCCCCTCTTGTGTTTCGAATTTTGAAAATGCGAGGCAACTTGTTTCGTGCCATTAGCTATGTGCTGCTGCCAAACCCTGAAATGTGATGCCCACTGAGAGAATCGAGGAGAAGAGATTCTTTTCAGTCTGCTGGAAGCCACCAGGAGACGTTGCTCTCCTTTTGGAGAAGAACTGAAGGTCAGGCTTTAAACAGATTTGAAAGAATTGTAGCCTATTTGCGTTTTTGCAAAGTTTCAACTCGGCCCGTAAATTTTCGACGGGGCGTAATATTTATGATAATTCGCAAGCACCACCAAACACAGAAAGTGTTACAGGTCCAAGCCCAAACATACTGTATGTAACAAGCGTTCCATAAAAAACTTGTTCAAAACGGTGAACCCCTTCAAAATTCATCGAAATACTGAACGCTACGAAAATTCACCCTATAGGTCCGATAGATGCGAAACTACTGAAATATTCTAAACTATTTTTTGAGGATTTATTGTTTGTTTTGCAGGTGCATGTAGGCGTGTATCAATGATTCCCAGTCGATGAAAAACAGGCAATAACTGTGCCACTGGAATTGGACCTAAGGGAAGGGCTTTGTTTATTTAGATGTTAGTTAACTAGCCCTACGACCATAGACCACACGCAGGTCGAGAAAAGGAAATTGGAGAAAGTAAGGATTGAATAGGGAAGGGAAGAATGTCATGGCCGATTTTTACAGGAACCGCCCCAGCAGTATTTGCCTGACAGTAACTTTGGAAACCATGAAAAGGTTTAGGATGGCCGACCAGCGTTTTGAACCCGCTTCTCCTGAATAGCAGGGGCATTATCAGGGAAGACGCACAGATACGATTTGGGGAATTTTTTAAGGGCCATAACTCACGTCTGGACCATTGGGCCAAGAATCTGCAAGGCATGTTATTGAAACATTCGGAAACCCAAGTTGCAAACGCCATAAACGTTTCAGAGTTCCAGGCATTCTCAATAAGCAATTTTCATAGTTTTATAATGTGGATCGAGAGCTAAACCATGCGTGTTCTGGCGAGCCATTTATTTTTGTATTTATTAGTTTTCAAACAATGATTTTGGCTTGAAAAACACGTGTTGTTTCTCTTTGCGATTTTATTGCTCGGGGAAATGCTCCACCTTGGAGTTTCTCCGTACGTTGAACAAGGAAGCCTGCTAGGTTGATTGGATTGTCGACCAACTCAGATTTAGTCCCAGGTTTATGGAAATCATTTTTGCCTATAAATAGTGGCGTTTCGTTAGCATGTTAAGCTCATTTCCTTAAACAACAACATTGTGCGGTAGGGGGCGACCATCAAAAACAAGTAATAATTCGTGTTTAAATTCGGAGTTTACGGCAAAACTAAACGCTTTTAATTGTAATTAAAGGGATTTGCCTAAAGTCGGTTGTGAAATGGATCGAGTATTACTTGTATCACGTACCCCATAAATTTCATGCTGGGTTTGAAGACCGGCAGGAACGACAAAGAATCAATATCCACGACCTTATTTCATTTTTTTTCTTCTCATTCTCCATCCCGGTTTTTTATGTTCCAATTCACTCGTGATTTGCCTCCCGACCCACCCCGCTACATCGTTTACCCTCCACAATACAGCCCTCTTTTGTACCAGGATAACGACCTTGACCCCTAAGCACACTTCTATGCACATTTTCCCCCATTTTGTGCCGCAGTCTGGACGAGCCATTGTGACGTCATCTTCCCGCAATGGTGGCAATATCGATGCCTGGGAAACCCTATGAGTTTTCACGTGGCATTAAGCCGTGACAATGAATATCACATTTTTTTGTCTTGAAAAATAAAATAATCCTGATCATGACAACCAGCAATACTCTTTTGATCTACACGGATAAAATCGTCATGACTTTAATGTCACATGAACACTAACTTTTTGGGGTCGCAAAAAGCAATACATTGGCATTTGTTTCTGTTACTTTTGGACATGACCTTTCCATTCCAGCAAGCAAAATATTGTTATTGTTCAGAAACAAATCAAACAATACAGTTTGTTATAATTTTGAAAATGACATCCTCGTTAAATAGCTAGACTCTGTACCTATTTGAGAGTGTCTATCTGCAACACAGGAAGACACCTCCAGCGCCATCTGCAGCAATTTAAAAATGGGAGGTCCATACATGCAGCATGGCGTCGGCATACCTCGCACGCTTCTTCCACCCACGCATCAGTCAAGAATGTGAGGCACATGGGGTGGTACCATATTGGCGGCGCTACCTGTTTTTTGGCCAAATTCTACCCTCGCGGCTACTGTTTGCTTTCGAAAACTTTGCGAGTTGATAACCCCCCGCTTTTTCTTTTTTTGCAGGCTCTGCTGGATCCGAGAGCTAACTTTTTTCTTGCTGAATATGGAGCCTACGCACATAACCTTCTGAAAAGGATTTGGAGTGGGGGCACTAAAGTGCTTGACCCCCGTTTTACTGCACGATTTCATCGCTAATCCCAGCGTTTTATGAGAGCATTTTATTTTTACACTAAAAATTCGATGATTTGCTAATGCCTTTTACCCATTAAGAAGGAGCTGATTAGCAAATTACTAATGACGCCAAGGACCCATTTCAATTTCTGTACAAAGAATTTGCCTTGTTGTGCTTCGCGTAAATTCGCGTGTTCTTTCAAAACTGAAGTAAGGGAATATAATCATTAGATATTAATTCTTGATGACTAATAACGCGAGATTTTTAAGGTCGGGACAGTGTGATTTAGACACAAGTCTCATTGATGCACAGTAGAATTAACTATCAGTCATAAATCGTCTTTATGCATGTGAAGTTTTCGTGATTCCCATGAACATACCCCATGGATCTTTTGACAACAACAACACACAAAAAAACATCTGGAGAGTTCTTCCATGGCCTACTGACTTCAGGGATAACGTTTCTGGGGCCTGAGCCCACAGAACGGTTTCTTCATGACCCCCAGCTGCCAACTGGTGAATAGCCTATCAAAAAAGGTCAACTTTGTATAACTTTCATTCCGATTTTATTCCCATGTTAATCTCGTGTTCCATACTGGCCCATTAAATCAATCCATCTTTCCGTTTGAAAAGTCAGGAAAATGCCCGCTGTAATGCGCTAAATTTTTATACTGTGCATGTATAAGTACCATGCAAAGCTCTTGCCAACCAAGATGGCAGCCATAGAGACGCATGTCGGTTAAGTGGTGGGGCAGAAAGGCTCGTAGTAGACTAAAGTCGTTTGAAGGAAGGCTTATCTTAAATGTTTCAAGCATGCTTTGTGGGGTAGAGGTAAAAATGCAATTAAAACTCAGCCCCTGAATTGAATGGCAAGTTCGGTCATTTCAGCGAGATAAGTTTATGGGGAGCGTTTTATCTTAAGATTTACACCCTAAACGGGTTTAGGGTTTCTTGGCTAAGGTCTCTAATCTGGAGAACTTTGATATAATTTTCAAGTTTCATTTCACGACATGTCAACTGCGTTCGTTCCTGGATGTAGGCCACAGCGACACACCAGAAACGAAATTTCCAATTGCGTTTTATCTTTCGACAACAAAACAGCTTGGAGCAGTCCGGAAGACCAGCATCGAGCAGGATGTCCTTGCATTTGTGCTCCGTGTCAAGCCATATTTGGAAAATTGACGATTTGTAACTGATATTCAAACGCTGCGAGTGTCCTGAACTGATATCGCAGAGATATTTGTTCTTGGAAATAGCATACAATGGCGGCCATGCTGTGGTCAAGCGAACGAAATGTTTGTTTTTTGGAAAGTTTAAATCGGAATCACAGCTGCGTTTATATTGCGTATACAGCAACTCTTCCGATATTTATGAACGATTTTCGCAGAACCACTGGTCGAAGTACCGCTATAAAATTTAAACAGCATATTCTCATATTTTCGAGTTTTATTCACTGACATTTCATTTGTTTTGTAAAGATGGAAAACGAGAGCTTGCTGACACAACACTACTTAGCAGAATAGCAAAAGCGCTGACTGTCTTGCATATGTCCAAGTTCATGCATGACCGACCCTTGATCATCATCGAGTTTTTCACTTAGCGATTGTGTTGGTTATGTAGAACGTGGCAAATTCACAAATGTGGTTAAGAATCGAATTCAGTCGATGAGAAGTGACACAGAGCGAATGTTAGAACCGATAGTTCCTTTTGGATTTAACCCGGCTTAGGCATGAAACACTGGAACCAAAGGATTCTTGCAGACCTACGATTTAACAAAGGATCCATACAGCAGGGCCCTACTCAAGAAAGAAGAGTGAGTTAATGCGAAACGCGTTCGAAAAGTGTCACTTTTCTTCTTCCCCCCCCCCCCCCCCGTTTTTTTAGGAGGGCATCGCACGTGCCTCTCCCTCTAGCAGTTGCTCGCACTCTTTTAATTCAACAGTGGGCCAACAAAAAAGACCGAAAGAACCGGTCCTGCAGGGGTCATTGGCCAAACGTTGACCGAAGATGCGGCGGTACTAATCACACAGCAGTTGTAGATTGTGAATGGCTTGGATTTTCAGCATCCATCACTTCGGAACGCATCATCTCTGGGTTTATTGTTCTTAATGTGAGCGAAAATATATAGGAGCATCTTTTTCATTCTCTTGTAATCGTGTCGAATTGTTATTGTAATCGTTACGTTTTAATAGCTGCTGTATAAGGGCATCAGGACAAACCCTTAGTTGGATGCATTCGAAAAGAATAGCGAATAGTGCTATAGTAGGTAGCCTACTATAGCACGGTGCTAGCGCGTCATTTTGCTCAGAGCAAAAGCTGTCAAAATTTAAAATCAAATTTAAAAAATGCAGCAAGCCAAGAAATGAAGCCATGAATTAATTTCACCTATCCTGAAAAATACACGTACTTTATTGTAAATACTGGGCCTACAAGAAATTTTATTTTGTGCTTTTGTGCATTTTCGGACACTCGTTTCGCTCTGGTCTGCTTTACTCTCGAGATACACGCAAATAAGTTTTATTTTATTGCCAGAAGGCATGAGCTAATGGAAATGCACCGAATAAATGTCACCCACTAATGCATTTTTTATTGCCTTATCAAATTATTGGGGTAATTATCGTCCGTTGTAAGGGAGATTAACGGTTGCCGCTCACTAACTGTTTTAATTGTAGTCGATGTAGAAACAAAAAAACATGAAATGAGTTCCAGGAATACCCTAGTTGGGATTGTCTTCATAAGACCCCAAGAGTGAGACCCAAAAAAGTGAGGTTTTGCTTGCAACCACAAGACATCATTCACAATAGATGGCTACAACGATCTCCGAGCTTATTCCAATTCGTGGGTTTATAGTTACTAGGCCTACATTGTAGTTGCGACTACTAAATTTTTGTTACACGGAAGAACTGTTAAAATCTTTCACAAATTGTAATTTTCAGCTGAATAACAACCATCAACTATTTCGTAATGCATGTATTCTACTTTGTATACACTGCAGTCCTATAGTACGTTTAGTTCTGTTGTTAAAGGAGAGGTCCACGATGGGTTTCAGGCTTGCTTAAATGTCCTTCTCGTTGTTTTTTGCTGTTGCAAATTTCTATATCTTTTGTTAAATTAGACGTCAAAAGGGATGCCAAATTAAAGGTTGCGCTTATAGCCCACCTGTAGGATGTGTCCCAGCGTGTTTTCAGTGTCCACCCAAAGTCGGTTTTTTTTATATATACAAAAAGGCGTCTCTTGCTTTTGCAAGCCTCATGCTCCAGTGGTTTGGGATAATGACAACGAACCAATTCTCGTGAAGGAAGGGGAAAAAACAGATGAGAAATGGGCCTTTTGTTGGCACCACTCAGTGCGCACATCTCGTTTAAAAACTGGTGCAATTTAAGGGGGCTACAAAGACACGGCTAAGAGAATCGACCAAAAAAAAAGTAATCACGAAACCAGTACGAGCACTTTTTTATGGAATCGTTTCCTTTTTAACTATTTCTTAACCAGCCACAAGTCTCGGATAACCATTTGACAGATGATAGCGCTCAACGCTATATCAGAAGAATTTTTTTCCCCTCGTAGTTTTAACAGTCAGTCGAAAACATTAGTCCTCCGGCTAATATTTAATACACCCGTAATAGTTTTTTCCCCGCCGTGTTGCCTGCAGTAACGATAAAAGGTCTGTTGTGGTCCGTGGCGCATTTTGTAGGCATTTCAGCGCGAAGGGAATTAATTTTTAATCTCACATTCCATGCAAGGACCACTTTTTGTGGCGTGGCCCAGAACATTTTCCTTTTTGTCTTTCGAAATGCAAATCCAGCGCCCGTGTAGATTTTCACAGATAAATGAAAATTAGACTACCATCGCTGATGAGTGCTGGACATAGGCCTACGAGACTTCCAAGTTTAAAAAATATAATACAAGATAGACTACTAGTCTTGCCTTGTTATGTGAAAAAAACATTTTTGAATACAAACTTCACAGCTTAGATGAATCTTGCATTAGGAAAGTCTCTGGCAACATGGTCTAACAGGACAGAGCAACGTTTTCTTAAGGCCATCGCATATTCCTATGAAAATAAGTACGTTGGTGGTAGGTAGGACCACTGAAGATTTTTAATGGAATAATTGTCTCTTCAGAACAATTAGGAAACTGGTATTCTAACCAGTTTCTAGTCGATCTTCTCATCAAATTTCGCATAAGGAATAGAAAGAGATGATCACGAGTTGGTCACATGATGCTAAATCTCGCCGGTAAGCAACGGTCGTGCTAACCTGATGTTGTCGAAAAGTGAAAATCACGCATCACGATCCGTGCAAAATTGCTAATCTTGCGGAAGATCACAAATGATGCGTCACACAACACTTCGTCCGTCCAAAAGACGCGCATGTCGCGAATTGAAAAATCAATGCAAATGCTACGTTGACGTCAACGTCCTGCAGCGAAAAGACGCTGTGTACTGTTTGCAACTAAATCAGGAATTCCTCCTGACTTTCTTTCACACACACACATACAAAAAAAAACATCCTCTAAAACATCACCGATTTTCGCAGCTTGCGAGCAAAGAAATTGCATTTTCCCAACAAAATTTAGCATTGGCGCCCACATCGATATAATCAGCGATGCAACACGTGGATTTGGCGCACGAACGTGTTTCCACTTCAGACGTCAGTCTCTTCGCCGCACAGGGATGGATATCCTTCCGCATCCCTGGCACATAACCCAAAACTCCAAATCCGTCTTTCATATACATGCGCCGGTGCCATCATAGGTGTATAGACGTACGCAGTAAGCGTTGGTTCCTAATAGCTCGTCTCTGTCCAATCGCTCTGGAGAAATAACACAAGCGAGTGTATTTCAAAAGAAAAGAGAATGGCAAAGGGTCGCCTGGCGAGGATCGATACCAGCGCAAATGCAAGAAAACGTCATTCCGTTGGGTGCGCTGAAGCCTGTGTGAAACACGCACTAGGACTTTAAGAACATCCGAGCATTCGTCTACACCGTTTATTTTTAGCGCAATTAATTATCACGAAAGGTTTTATCTCCATTTTTTTTTTCTTCTTTTCTGCTGGAGGCTATGCAGGAGTAGGATTGGGCCTGATACGCATGCGGGATGCGACTCAAGACGCCAGTGCCTCATCGAAAGCCTTTCAAAACTCGATCATCTATAGCCTAAGTTGGCGCCATCAAAGAATTTAAAAAGTGCAATATGTATAGCTTATTGATGCTTTCACCCTTGTTCTGCCTCGTACGGTGGCTACGTCCCAAAATTTATAATGGCCCAAATGGTCTAGGATGCCGTTAGATTATTGTATTTGCGACTGAAGTGATATGGACATGCATACATGGACACTTATTACGTAGGTCTAAAACAAGAGGTGGTATAAGACTTTCGAAAAACTTGAAAAATATGTTCAGTTATTTATATGGCCTTGGCCACATCTACGTGTACACTGTATTACGACGTGGGAAGGAGGAGGGAGTATGACACGATCAAGATTCTCAGTGAGAAAAGTTGGACATCCAAAGATGTGAGACAATATTTAAAGCCGATCAGGAGATCGTATTTCCAATAAGAAATGACCAGAGAAACACGTGGATTGCTCTAAATTGGACCTATTGTTAAACAGTGTTAACTATTTTGCGAGTGTGGTCTCACAAAATACCATAAAGCAATGTGATCTTCACCGTAATGATGGTTTCATTTATGCTCTGTGTTGCAGATGTGAAAACAAAACGAACTTAAAATAAATCGAAATTAAATCTTGCCCAATTTTACTTTCAGTTTTCTTTCTCGCGTTTTCTGTTTGCAGCAGTTCTGTGGTCGCTGCATGTCTTTAAGACGAAATGTCTTCGTTAAATATATCAATAGCATGACGGTGACAAATTCAATTTTTAATGTCAAATATTAACATAAAGACTAATTGATCCAAGACGTTTTCACACAGAGCTATCTGACCGCATCCTGTGCAGGTGTTCTTGGAACTGAGCCTTTTAGAAAAGAAGTACATGCAAACCACGTCCAACACCTTCAGGTATACCAGAATTTAGCCTGCTTAAGTCAAAATTAATGACACAAATGACAAAAGATGTTGTTGATTTTTAATTTTACACAAGTGGACAATGGGAGATATGCGAGTAAAGGTTGTGGATTTTCTATCTAAATTTGGTATTGTTATGCACTAAGGCAACACGTCTCACTTTCCCTGGCCTGCATTTTTTCCAACTTGAAAAGCTCATCCCCGGTAACTGTCAATTACGAAAGTAATTAGCGTTGTTTGGGCTATTTCTAATTATAGAAGGCTTTATTTTAAAGCAACATTCTGCATTTGACAATGATGGGTTAGGCAGCGTTTGGATGCCGCTTGGCTGCGCTTTTTATACCACATAGCAATCTTAATGGCGTTTTGGTTGGCACATTGCCTCCATATGGGTTGCTCAGCTTTAATGTGCGCAAGCTTGTTTGGCTTATAATTTCAAATGAAACGTGATTTAGACCGAACGTGGAATCGGCATTCAGACATGGACGTGAACGAAGTATGCTATATAAATATATAAACCATTACATATTATAATAATCTCAAATGCCGTGTCATTCGAAGCGTTCTAATTGAATTGAAGTTTGAATTGAAATTCTAATTGCAAGGGCTGTATGCGGCCATTTTGTATTCAATCTTGTTCATGTAACATATTTAGTGAGCGAAACACAATGCGTGTTAAACCCTATTCTGATTGTTTTTTTGGAACACCAACTACCTACACATCCTACATTTATTGGACTTCATATTTTTTCATTCGAACCACCGTATGTCTGCAGTGACTACAATCCCAAAACGCCCATATCATTTACGCACGACAAGGCGATTCCAGGATCCAAATCTCCTATCAAAGTCTCAAACATCCTGTACTAGAAGCTTTTCGGATCAATGTACTCGAACCGAACCGGTGGAAGAGGTAATTAGAAGACAATGTTAAAGAAGAAAAAAATGTTAAATATCACCGCAATATATTTTATGGAAAGAAAGAATGACGAAGAATGGAGTCGATGTTTGCAGCTTGGGACTTAAACCACAGGGAGAGGTCCAAAAAATGCAAACTGCTTAGGCCTAATTCCACCATTACATTACATAATTTAAAAAACCTGCTTCGTTAACCTTTTCTTCTTGACTTTGCAAGCTTGCCAGAATTTAAAACTCATTGTTTTCCTTTTCGTTTCATATTATACAAAGACAACTTAAATAAGCTTGTTCATAAAATACAAAAATTCTCCAATTTAGAATTGTTTGCTCTCCATCTATAAAACCAAACGAAACCATGCGGATTGTTGCTAGGCATGTTGGAAGGAAACTAATAAATTTACTGATCAAAAGAATATTCTGACTATATTTATTTCAAATTATAAAAAATTAAAACTATTCGTAATGACAAAATGAATCTGGTATTTTACTTAAAGAAACGATTACAATTGTTTACATTTTTCAAGTTTTAAGAATCGTTTAAAATTACATGCAAACTTGATGCTTTGGTGAATGAATCATGTTTAGATATGTGTAAACAAATGGAGCAATCTATAATCGGTTAACCTTAGCAGATCTACAGTAAACGTCAGTTTACCTTCTGCTCAGGTAAAATCATGAGTTCCATGAAAGACGTTAGGAAACAGAATAAAGACGCTAATTCATTCAGGCCACTTCGGTATTTTGTGCAACTGACCAAAACGCAGTATCTGATTTATCCAAGATGGAAAAGAAGAAAATGGGGATCAGGTATTCTAGTCTAAGAGATTGCTGTCAAATTCCCCTCTGGTTGCGAAGCAGATTGATAGAAAGACATGGCCAAGAAGACAGGAATTTAAATTGATAAAAAGAAAAGAGAAAGAATGGACCATCATGGCGAATGAGGCTTAGAGGAATTTAAATGACGCAGTCAAGGGCTCATTGTATAGATCTATTCCTTTGAAATATTTGAAGCTAAAATAACTTCCAGCAGAGTTAATTATGAGCCCATATTTGTCAGGTGAGAATATATCTTTTCAAAATTTACCTGGTTATCAATTTAGATATTTCGCTAATTTTAGTTTGCCTGCTAGGCATCAGTAATAAGGTACCAGTTAAAAACCGTATTTAGCAAAACTATTGGACACCTGAGGAATCAAAGATAATGCAAAATAAGTTAGTAAGACAATTTAAATAAAATAAAATTACTGATCAAAAATGAATGCTTAAACCGGTACTTACAAATTGATATAATTCCAATTCTTGGATATCTAAAGGTTTTTTTCCGATTGACTACTGCTTTATAATGTCAATAGAGAACAGAAAAGTTCGTAATGATACAACGTCTTACGAAAATTATCCAAACTGAATGGAACAAATACACACCAAAGTTATGTTTTGTCATTTGATCCGTAATACATGTGCATCTGTCCAATGATGGTCAGTTTTAATCATGATTAGTGTTAGTGGTGTAACATTGGTGAGTGAGATCGCGCTTGAATTAAAGGATCAATGGATCGAATACATTGAGCGTCCCTTGCACTCCGATTGAAATTAGCTTATTTATGAACATCCCTATCTTATTTGATCTTGGTAAAATTTATTCGGTGATTAGAAATACAGCATGTATACTTAAAGCGCAATTTCCTCTCTTGTTGTTCATCGATATCTGCCTTAATCTCGGAATAAACGTAACAAGTGCTTACGCAACCGGCACTGAAGCTCGCCGAACAGAAATTATTTCCTGGAAACTTTACAAAATCGACCACCATGATCAGTTGCTCAGACAGGTTGGCGATGCTTGTGAAAATCTTTGATCACCATGCAGAGCCTTGCAAACGCAGATTAAGAGGAAATCTAGCTATTCAGGAAACGTGATTCTTATCTTTTTGGTAACGAACCCAGTTTTCTCATGCAATGGGATATTTAATACCCAACATTTCTGGCTATGTTTTCTGTTTCCAAGTGCATAGAAAGCCGGAGTTCGGAATTTAGAACCCGCATAGGACTCAACTAATTTCTTAACATGACAAAGCGTATTCAAAACTATATGAGTCTAGAGAAGAACCATCGTCATAACTGCGTGGTAAACGCCTTTATGTTTCAAAATTTACGAAATGGAAATGGGAATGTTTACACATTATTTATAGGTCGACGGCCTCGGTTTTATGGCGCTGAATTAATATCAGATCGCATTATTGCAGCGGTTAAATGAAAAACAATACAAGTTATCAAAGCTGTCAAAAATCAGCTATGGAAGATTGGAAAATATAGCAGTTTTAGGGAGAGATTCGTTTCAATATAACATCAGCTTAATTCAAGACCCCGTATACTCTTTAGAAAGTTTTGGCAGGGAATCCGTATTGTATTATTGTACTATAAATGTCAATAAATTGGGAGAAAAATTTACCATTCAATATTCATGGTCTCTTCGAAATTGCCAAGATTTTAATTTCAGGCTGCATTTTGCAGGTCTTTAGGCAATTAGCACAAACTGAATTAACTGGAAAAAAAGAAGAAGAAGAAAACTCGGCAAAAGCCCAACAGAAAATAAACCTTGTTTTCTTGAACGTATACTTTACTTTTCTTACTTCACCATAACGTTGCACCTGTACAGTAGGCTATACATGAATATAAACGATCTGCTTTAATAAGGGCAGAGTAGGCCAAATTTATTAAAATAGCATTTGAAATCTTGAAATATGAGTGTGGTACTTCAAAAAGGTAAGGTACAGTGTATATACGATACACATTCAGAGAGAAAAATGATGAGCACCAAGCTTAGGCTTTTCTACATACGAAAAACTATTAAGCTACATGCATGGATAAAGAAATATTAAATTAAAAGGTCAACTTTTTATATGGTCGGACGATAAACTTTAATTAATTGTCGTTGATATTTAAGGACGAAATCAGATTAAGTCATTAAGCACTTTAGACCTTAAGAATGAAAACTGGACGGATAAAAGAAATCCCCATTAATTGGCACGAATTAAAAAAAATCATTTGAAATCAATTATAAATCGAACTGATATTCAAGTAAGGACAACAACTATTCCAGTTTCAGTATCATTTTATACGCCGCAGATTAACAAGAATTTTATAATAAATAAGGGCAAGATATGAATTTTAATGGGTTTTTTATATTTGCAGTGGCAAATTTCAAAATTTTGTATTACTTTAGTGCTAAGTGCACATTACTTCGTGTCACAAATTTGATAACAGTTTCGAATATAACATCCAATAACATTAGATACAGGATTTCGTATTCCGGTGTATAACGTGTAGACTATGGTCCAGATTTCACACCACCACCTCTGATACATATGAACATTATCATCATTGCCAGTTGAAATCCATATAAATATTAATAAGTAAAAGTAGAACAAGCTCATGTCTATGTATTTTATTTAAAAACGCTATTAACCTTAAAGTACCGGTAGTTTTGCACATTTTTTGTTAAATAAAGAACCCAAAGTGACATACTTTTTTCACTAAAAAATTACCCTCAGAGAAAAATGATCAAGTTATTTTCACATAAAAAGTTAATGCATAAAGTAATTTATCTAAATATGACTTTCCTGACAATAAATGCATCGTCAAGGCGTCGGGAGAACCTTGGTATGAAATCGATTAGAATGCTGTCATGATCAAAATTGATTTTTTTTCTAGCCATATTTCAAACAAGTATATGATATTACTCGATATTAGCTGGTTTCTTCCCCCTTCCCCTATACATGTAAATAAGATTCGGTATATAACCTGCATGGAAATTTCGGTACTGTATATTGTATTGCAATATTGTATTTTATTGTATTTTTTGAGAAAAACGGAAGCTAATAGTAATATATCTGAGTTTTACAGGCTATGCATTAGTACCATAGTTTTACGTTGTAGTAATTACAGGGCTAGAATATGGCAGCGAAATTACAAAAAAAAGGCCGTAAAAACTATTGACAGTTTCTTTTAAATGTTGAATTCAAAATAAGTAGTTAACACATCCCACCAAGAATCCAAACATTCGCACATCACGTAGACTTGCAGTAACTAATTAGCGTATTTGCATAAAATATTCCAAGACTGGCATGTACATGGATATTGCGTACGGCCTATTTTTAAACGTTGAGGAAAACACGGGGAAATGTCGGAAAGGAATATTCGATTTTGCCGGGATGCTGTCATAATGGGACCCGTTTCCAAAACCTTTTTTAAAAGATTTCCTTCTCAATATAACCTAGATTTCGTGACGTACGTGAACAAAACATTGACGATGAGTGACAGCTGGCCTTTTTGCACCATAATACAGTATAGGGTCCCGATCATGGGTTTCATGGTGTTTTTAAAAAACGTCCATCTACATGTAAGGCCTTTCGATAATAATTGTTATTTGCAAACAATATTTTTTTTCTAAAAATTGCAGACTAAAACACATAACTATTAATATTTCTAAAAACATCTTCGCCATTTCGAACATCTTGGCCATTTATGGTTAATTTAATTGATATGATTTTTTTCTAGAGAAATACATTGCCTATACATGTATACTAAAATCCTTAATTTCTCATTTCTTTGTTGTAACAAATTTCGCTTTATGGCATTCTATAACATTTAAAAAGACAAGTATCCTAAAAATGCAGAAGACATGCTGCCATAACACATTGATGATCAAGTCTGGTGGCCTTGTGTGGTTTTATATAGCAGTGGATCACGAAAAGTTAGGAACAAGAAAAAAACTTTAAAAATAATAAATTTTTAAAATATGTGGCGAATTTTACTTCTCATTCGCCACAATTGTGGCACTGTACTTCATCAAAAGGCTAAATTGCATCGTTAGTTATACTAGCTGGGACACAAAATTAATGGGATGGTTTTATTCATTTCAACCCACAACTTGTATGTGTTGCGCACATTTTAACAGCGCCATGACGTCATATTTAAAAATTTCGAATGCCCGAAATGCTGAGCGATGGGGACCTTGACTATGCCCAGACCTATCGTCCCAGGAGCCGGGAGTTGGTAAACACGTTTTCCCATTAACAATATTGCCAGCTGCCTGTTAATATAATCCACTTTCCAAGAATCCATTTGCCATATCTTAGCAAAAACAACGCCACGATGGGACCGTGGCGCTAGCGTCGCGTCGGTGATGATTTCGAACGTGTAGCGAGGACGTTTTCTTGAAATTTTCTTTGAAAACATTCAACCCGCTCGTTATTAAAGTGTTTCATTTCGACCATTACCTTGGGTGCATTTGCCAAATGTGCCCACTCCCATACGCATAATAGGCCTATCATAAATCGCCCTGCTTAAAAGCAACGCGGATGCTGAGGTATAGAAAATTTTTATTTTTTTACAACTTCCAGCGAAAAATGGAAATTGCAACATGGACTAAAAGCCTCCATCATCCTCAATAATGCATTCTTTTATTTTATGCCTTACCCGGAATCGTAATTATACGGCAGACCTTCATATTTCACCCGTGCGGCCGAGCACACCGCTTTCAACGTGTAAATAACCGGGTCTTCATTTTTTTTCTTCCAAATTTTGGCCATCTCTTACGCCAAATGTGATGAAATGACCAAAATAGCGTAATACGTTTTCTGAATTACTATTTGACATTTACGAAATGCGGGTAAAAAATCGAGCCCGATACGGGTAGCCAATATTCGCCTTCAGAATTTAAGAAAAATGAAAAATCCTAAGTTTTCCTCAGTTTATTTATTTTTAGATTTTATACCGAAAAAATTATCACTGCGCTGCCAAAGACACCGCAGTGTTGTGATCTCAATCGTGTATGTCCTGCAAGTATAGACCCACATTTGCGAACGTTAAATCCAATGTGCATTTCACCTTTAATTTCACATAAAAGGCCTTTCATACATTTAAAGGTTGCTTCATGACGAACATGAATTTTCGCAATAGTCATGACAGTTTGTAGCGATACAACCGAAAAACGCATGCCAGGTGGCTGTTATAGTGTTAGTCTGATTAGCCGCTAACTGGCTTTGGTGCAATGCAACCGTTGCCAATCAATGATTCAGTCGATCAAAATAATGACACATGTGCGCAGCTAAAGTACGCCGCGAGGTCCCAAGGGACGAAGGAAGCCGCACACTTTTAAATTTTTTATATTTTGGTTTCCCGAAACTTTGGAATTTGGCCCAGAATATGATTACACATGTTGACCGGAAGTTTTAAAGAGACAATTTCCAAAAACAAGCTACGTTAGTCATCCACGCATATTTCAGTCTGCCATAATTTCGTAGCTAAACATGAACATTTAAGAGATCAAGTGAATAATCCATAACAAATTTCCGGGAAATGCGGAAAGTGCTTCGAAAACGGGAAATTAGCTGGCTGAAACAGATTAACGTCTACTAAAAAAAATTCGGCAAACGAATAAAATTTCGCCTTATTAATAACATCTACAGAGAGTTAGTATTTAACCATCTTTTGGCGCGCAAAGTTTTTATATACTCATATAAAATTAATAACAAAAATGAAAAACCAATCAAACGTGCAAAGATAAGATGTCAGACTATGAACTTACAAATGTTTACAAATATTCTACAAAAAAGGATCCTATGACGATATACCGTTAATGTTCTTACAATAAAAATGTACATGTATTTGGAAAAGAAATAAGACTACGCAATACGGCTGAAATTGTGAGCCAAGGTTCATACAAATAGACTATTTTTAATATATCAAAGGCTAAAACATGACAGGCGTTCGCATGTGGAGGTTTTATAAATACATGAGAAATGTATACAAAAATGTCTGTCCTTTCCGAAAAGAATGAAAACTGATGCATGATATTTTGGGGAAATTAAAAAAGGGTTGTTACTTCTCGAACGTCATGCAAACCACGGGGTAGGGAAACTGACATGGGCCCAGAGATAGTAGTTGTTTTGGAAGGCAACATTTGGAGGCATATCTCATGAAAAATTTAGTGAGCGGAACTGCTTCGTGAAACTTACATGTATAAAATCGGTGATCGTTGAAATAGCACATGGGGCCCACACCTTTCCATAGTATTGGCATTCGCTGAAAGCGCCAGATTAGCTTACCGAAATTCAGAGAAAATGTGTAATTCTGTATAAGTTAACAACTTGTCTGGCATGAGAAGCAATTCCTTTGCTTTCCGAAAGCAACTGGTTGGTTCACAATAAATTTTGCCTGTGTAATGAGTTTGAAACTTGCCAAAATTCATAATACATGTACTGTATAGGCTACTGCAACGACAGACCATCGAATATTAATGGCTAGATAAATATACTCGCAGCATCCTTTAACATTTTTCCAAAAAGCCCGCAATTAATTCCATCGACAAAATTACTTATTTCCATCCTTTTTTGCGGCGCTGCGTTTCAAGTAAAATTTCTGACAATCTAAGTTTTTCCCATGATCCAAATCAGCACCGGTACTTTCTTCAACTAGTCGGAACGCAAAGATAAGGTTCGGCGTTGTGTTGTGAAACTGAAATACTGCGACTGCGGTACCATTAACAAAACCTGGTAAGCGTCAAACAAAAATTCTATACTCCAGAACTTCGCAAAGCATCCAAAAGCATCTGATCTCAAGCTTTCCTCAACCGCGCTTCCTCACGATAAAACACCTCGCAAAACCAGCGAAAAGTTCAGCCAGACCAGAAAAATCCCAAAATCCAGCAAGACCCAAGAGGGTGACAGTTGGTCGCTGGGCCCGTGGCGGGCGCGGGGGTGGGAAACCCAAGCAGCACTTTTCCGAAAAAGCAAGATTCTGACTGCGCATCTCGGAGGGGGGAAACGATAAAAGAATGGAACGCTGGTCTACCTCTGCGAGTGGACGACCGAGGTCTTCGTGGGCACTATTCCGTTCGATCCGCGGCACACAAAACGAGTAATCGAGCGCGCAATTCTTTTTCCGTATTCCGAAGTGAATTTTCGGCGTGGTATTCCAAATCCGGCACCGCTCGTGTCGCACGGCAGCAGACTGAAGCCGAAGCCCTCACGACCTACGGTTGGGGGGACGGAAACCAGTTTGCCTCATGCCGACGGGCGGCGCGTCTGATCCGTGTAAACATTGCTCTCATTGGTCGGCCTGTCGGGCGTGCCTTCGCCTCCGACGCCGAGAAAATGGCCGACGAGCTCGGCGTCCGTTTGCGATATCCTCGTACCAGAAACCACGGAAAAATGGATACCCTGTCCGGCTGGAGGTAAGCGAATTTCGCTTCTTGGGGACTTCTTTGGCACGTGGAAGGGGACCACCAGCTCGGCTGGTGTCGGGACATGAGCCAGCGATTGCGAGCGTGACAATGGACGCTTTTGCCGTTCTTGTTTTCACGTTCGTTGTTGTGTGTTTTTTATTGATATCGCTCATCAATGCCGGCTTTTTTCGGGTGGAAGGGGCGGTGAGGGGGGGGGGGGGTCCGCACCCCCGTCCGAAAAAGCGAGGGCAGCGTGAAATAGCCGCCTGCGTATGACTCGAGGAGTTGGGGGGCCACTCCCAGGCCCGGGCCTGGAATTGGGATGGAACAATTTGGCCGACATGTTGGTTTCAGGGCTGCGGGACCTCGATTTTCATAAAATTCGCGTAAATTCACGCCGCGCGTCTGCAATCCGCGTTTTTCTTCTTGCTTTCTCAGACTTTCATGGCGCCACCATTAAAGATGAGTGCTTCTTTTTCCGGCTCCTGACTCCAACTTCTTTTATCAGTCTTGGGCGCGTTAGGCCTAGCGAAAAACGCAATGTTGTGAGCAGGGAACCGAGGAAATAATAGAGCGAGTTCTGGCAAATTTCTCGTAATGCTGTAGGAACCCAGCGACCAAAACGGTGTTAGGGCCATTTTCGGCCCTATTTGCCACTCGTTGTTTTGAACGTTTTCAGATACTGCCTCTTGCCGAACTGCGCCGTTTTACCGATGCCAAATGCCACCGTTTTCCAAATTTCGGCAATTTGTTTGTATTTTTGCGAAGTTGGAATTGCATTTGTCAAAGATGTTGCGAGTGCGCTGTGCTGCATTTCGCAGTACATGTATTACTTTATTTAAGTTTTAAGATGAGAACTCTCTATGCGTAAACTACCCCGGGTAAATAGCGAAATTTATCCATCAATCATATCTGGACAACCTGGGTCACAAAAATATAAAAGGTGAAA